>RJWM01002086.1:0-136798 GCA_004363535.1 Dasyprocta punctata | reverse complement strand
GGAAGGAGGGAGGGAGGGAAGGAAGGAGGGAGGGAGGGAAGGAAGGAGGGAGGGGGGAGGAAGGCGGGAGGGAGGGAAGGAAGGAGGAAACGGCCGCAGCCTGCCCGGCCAGCCCCGGAGGATGGAGCCCCTCCCAACAGCCCCCCCCCCCCGGCGGCGTGTGCTCCGGGGTGACCTGCGCAGGGCTCCCCACCCAGGCGCTGCTTAGCTTTATTTACTGCTCCGACGTGCACGTTTGTTTAAAACCTGCTGCAGAATTCATCCTCTCTGCCACTTACGCGGCCATTATCGGCCATCGCAAAAGTGCCGAAGAGAGGGTCCTAAACGGCCTGATTTACGAGGCAGGAAGAACGCGGGCGAACAGGAGAAAATTAAATCCTTTACCTGCGAGGTTATTTACGGGCACAGCTGACTCACACAGCCACACTGGGTGAGCAGTGCTCTGGGGTGCGTTAGGTGGCCGTCCTGGGCTGGACCCTGTGCCCGGGCCCCAGGGCTGGCCCAGTCCCCCACTTTCCCACCCCCCACCCAGCCCAGGACGCACACAGCCCCACTCCCTGTCCCAGCACCTCCAACTTGCTGTGTGACCTCACGAATGCCCTGACCCTCTCTGAGCCTCCGTTTACCCCTCTGAACCTGTGTAGTCACTGGGCAAATTAGTGCCCCCACCCCTACCCAAGGCTAGCATCTCCGGGACAGCTGCTGCAGACCCCACGGCCCACCCCCAGCCCATCCCTATCCCATGCCAGTCCTTGCTCCTTGCTGCTGGGGTGTAAGGCGCCCACATCCTGGGACAGAGCAGAAAGCCCCGGCTGCCTGGCCCTACACAGGGTCCCTGCTTTGTGCCTGGGTACAGCCTGTCGCCTGGGGAGCCCCTGCCACCCACCGCGTGCAGCCACCCGAGCTGATGGCTGAGCAGGCTCCAGACAGGATGGTTCACCCACTGGCTCATGGCCTGGGCTGGAGGCCTCGCCCACCTGGAGCCGGGGCACAGCAGAGGGGTCCTGCGCCCGGGACGAGGAGACCGCGTCCCTCAAGCAGCCCAGGGGGCCAGAGCAGCCTCGGTCTGGGCACCCCCAGCCAGGAGAGGAAGTAGGAAGCCTGGCCCCTGAGGGCCGCGTGAGGTGTGGCAGGGACAGACCTCGTGTGACCCGGGTCACAGACACTCTGGGTGCTGAGAGAGGAAGGCAGGCTTCTCGGGACGGCCAGATGTGGGGCCTGGGGACAGGGAAGACCTGACCCCGAAGCCACCTGCTTCCTGCTGCCCCTGCACCTGCCCCCAGCCTCCCTCTGCAGAGCCGTCCCGTCCAAGAGGGTTCCAGGTCCCCGAAGTCCCAGAAGTGCCACCTTCCCTTGAGGACAGTAAGAGATTCCTGGTAACAGAAGCCAGCGGGTGGTGATGGAGGATTTTTCCTTTCTGTATGTTTTCCACTTGTTTTTAAGAAAAGCTCCAGGGACTGCCACTGCCATAAAGCCCTGTGTGGGCTTAGAAATGCACAGGACACTTTCTGGGAAAATAAGAGCTTGATTTTTCAATCCGAGTCCACTGCACTGAGCCTAAGCCTGAGAAGGCATTTCCTTTGCAAACAGCCCGAAGCACCAGTGCCCCAACTCCCCCGGCCATGAGGGCTGCAGGAGGAGGTCCAGCCCAGCCGGCACCTCCCACTCAGAGAAGCCCCAAGCGCTGCACCACCCCGGGTCCACTCACACGAGAACCTGGGCAGGGCTCGGTCCATCACCAAGCCGCCCTCTGCCTTCAGTGCCAGATGCCAACCTCCACGCCCGGACACCAAGACCTGTGCACCCAGCTGCTCCTCAGGGGCTCCAGTGACACCCCACTTTGTGGTTCACGCCTGACCCTGACCTCCCTGTGGCCTGGCTGGCCTGACCTCAAGGCACCACATAGGGCTGGGCAGACAGGACGGTGCCCTTGAAGGACCCAGTGGGTAGGGGCACTCTGGCTACGGCCGAACCCCAAAGGCAGGAGCAAGGTGGCCACAGTGGGGGGCAGCTGCCGAGGCAGCGCAGGACAGCAGGGCTAGGGGACCCTCTCAGAAGCGTCTGGCTCGTACTGGTCGCAGATCCTGTCCGGAAGCCAGGCCCGCCCTCCCCCAGCCTCAGAGTTCCCAGCTGGACGAGAAGGGATCCCTGAGGGCCTCAAGGACCTGCTTGAGGTCACCGGCCTGCAGGCTCCCTGCTGAGACCGTGTCCCTGAGGGCCAGCAGGGGTCACACACCATAACCCCACAGAGGGCTCGGCTCAGCCGTCCCGAGAACCGGCACGGCCCCTCCATCGCATGCTCGTTTTCTTTCAGCGTAATTGAAAAATCAATATGCTGCAGAATTTCTGTGCAAAGCACCAGCACAGGCGTCTCCAGGCAGAGAGAGGATCTCACGGCGCAGCAGCCGCGTCCCCAGAGGCCCAGCAAGGCTCGCCCCGGCTGGGCACGCTGACCCCCGTGCTGCCCGCAGACACCAGCCCTGGCCGGCCTCAGGGGCGCCCACCTGCCTGGGGGGAGGCCCACCCCAGATGTAATCAAGCCTTTCTCTCTGTGGCTTCCTACAGTGCTGCGCCTGGACTCATAAACGACAGCACTTAATGAAGGGTGTGATAAGTCTATTAACAACCATCGGAGCTGCGCACGGCCGCACCACACCTGCCATCAGACGGGGCCAGGCGGGAACTTATTACATTTTTATCAACTCAGCCTCCCAAGCCGCGGCATGAGCTGGCTTCTGCAATCAGAGTCACTGGGTTTTATGGGTTTGCTCAATTTTGCCCGAGGGACAGATGGCACAGTGAAGGAGAGAGCCACCTCAGCCCTCCACGCGGAGGCCGGGCCAAGGCCAGACCAGGCAGGCTCAGGACCCTGCACACCTCCAACCCAGCCCCCGGACCCCAGGACACGCTCACCCTCGGGAGCCGGTGATCCCCAGCCAGGGAACTAGAATAAGCCCAACCCCTGTCACCTGGCTGGGTTTGCCCCCCGCCCCGGGTCAGTGGAGCCCTCCCCTGTGGGGTGGCAGTGCCCCGTCTGCTGGCTGAGCACCCCGCCCCACAGCCCGAACGAGGACGCGGGGACTGCGCTCTGCCTCTGCCGGTCCTGGCTCTGCCCATCCTGCCTGGTCCTGGGTCCCAGACCAGAACCTGCCTCAGAAAAGCCAGGTGCCGCACCCCCCACCCTGGGCCCGGCCTCTCCTCCCTCGGTGGCAGGCCTCAAGCGTGGGCCAGGGAAGCCCAGGATTGCGGGGGGCCTCGTGTGCACCTCCCCAGCCAGCCCCAACCCTCTCTCCCATCCTGCTCATCCACCGCCGTCATATCTCCCTCCCAGCTGGGGCGGCCCACCTTCCCCAGGCGCCCCCTGCATCCTCTCTGCCCACCGAGGGGACGCGGTGATGCCAGCTCTGCTCCGTGCAGACTGACCCAAGCCAGCCCCTCCTCCACCCCCACCCGGTGTCGCCAGCCCCTCTGCCCACGCAAGGCTGCAGCGGGCCTTTCCCCAGCAGGGTCCGGGCCTGGACAGAGACTGGCTGGTGCTCCGGGGTCTGCCCGCACCCCCACCCCTTCCGGCTCCCACCCTCCCTGTCCCCAGCTGTGGACCTGTTTTCTCTTACCAGTTAGCTTGCATTTTCTAGAGTTCTATATAAATTCTTTACATAATCACGTGTGATTTCACTTTGTGTTAGCATCTCTCTGTGGCTATCAGGCACTTGTCCCCGCCATGCGTGGCTGTCACACGTGTGCGTCATGGAAAGGACGGCCGTGCTTTACCCACCCACGCACCTGCGGGTGGGGACGCGTTTCCAATCCCCTCAGCCCACAGAGGCCGGGCCACATGCTCAGCAAGGAGGAAGACTGCAGGATTGCTTCCCCAGGGGCCGACCACGTGACACGCTGCTAGCCGCTGGCACAAGCGCCCATCCCCCTCCACCTGCCCAGGCGCTGGTGTGGCCATCTCGTCCCATGGTGGCTTCAGTGACCACCTCTGCTGAGCCACTGCCCGTGTGCTTATCTGGTAGGTCATGACCTCTCACGTGACAGCTCCTCATCGCATGCGGCAGAATCCATCAGGAAAGCCACATGGGCCTGGAGCCTTCTTTGGGGGAAAGCTTTTAACAGCAAATTCAATTTCTCGAGGTGGAAGTCTGTCTGGCTGTCTGTTTCACCCTGCACATGCATCGGGAGTTCTTGCCTGTCGGGGAATCTGTCCAGTTCGCACAGTTGAGTTCGCTGGCACGCAGTGCTCAGACCCCGCCGTCCTCGCGTCAGTCGCCCTGACGGCGCCTTCCCTGGGCCTGGTGGAGCCACGCGTCCTCCCTCTCCGTCTCCTGATTGCTCTGCCTAAGGGTTCACCCGCCTCACCCAGCAGCTCAGAGAGTCACTTTTGGTTTCATTGATTTCCTCCACCATGTTCCTGCTGACTGCTGCTCTGATTTCACTTTGATCATTATTTCCTTTCTTCTTCCACTGGTTTAATTTCCTCTTCTTTTTCTAGTTTCTTGGGGTACAAAATGAAGTCTTTGATTAGAGAGATCTTTTTCTAGACTAAGTATTTAATGCTGCAACTTTCCCTCTAAACAGCACTTTAAATCCTGTAAATTTTGATACCCTGTATCTTCACTTTGACTCAGTTCAAAATACTTCCTCATTTCCCTTTAGATTTCTTCTTGACCCAAAAGTTATCAAGAAATATGCTACTTAGTTTCCAAGTTTAGGAGGACTCTGCAGAAATATCTTCAGCTGAATTCCATTGTGATCAGATACACTCTTCACGACTTGGATCCTTTTATATTTAGGGGTTTATTCTTGGGTCCAGAACACTGCGTACCCCAGGAAATGACCCAGGTGCCTTCAGAACCCTGGGCATTCTGCCATTGGGTGAAGCATTTCGTGTGCTTTAACCCCCCCGTTTCCTCTTTTCTGCCTTCTTTTGGATTAAATAAACTTTTTCTTTCACAATTCTGCCTTACCTTTTTAGTTGGTTTCTTAGCTGTCACTGTTTTGTGAGTTGCTGGCTGCTGCATGGCATGAGCCGTACACCTACAGCTCATCACACCCCCCATCAAGGGCTGCCACACAACCCATACCCTGAGGATGGAACGACAGCCCATGCTCACCTCTGCCCCCAAACTGCTGTTTTTCAATGCATTTTTACAGGTGCCATAAACCCCCACTAAATCATTCTTGCTTAAATAATCTCATTTTCTTTTAAAGAAATTTAAATAGTAAAAATAAGTCTTAACACACTTACCCATAAAAGCACCAGTCCTGGCACACTCCTTCCTCACGTAAGCCTGCACTTCACCAAGCACCACTTTCTTCTGCCTGGAGCGCTCCCTTTAACAACCCTTGCAGTGTAGGTCTTTTGGCCAGGAACCCAGCTTTTGTACTTTTGTAGAAGTTTTATTTTGCCTTGGCTTTTGAGAGATATTGTGATAAGACATACAAGCCTAGGTTATTGGATTTTTTTTCCAGCAGCCCTTGAAAGATGCCCGTCTTCCTCTCTCCAGCTGGCACTGCTTACAGTGCCAACCTTGTCTTCTGGTTTCTGGCTGCCCTGAAGGTCTTCCCCAGTCACTGGTTTTGGACATTGTGATTCCAGTGCCTGACGTCACGTGCTTTGTGTGTCCTGCAGTTGGGCTTGGCTGGGCTTCTCAAGTCTGTGTATTTACCATTTTCATATGTGGGAAATATTTGGCTATTATTTCTTCAAGCAACATTTCTGTCTCCACATCTCTCTTCTTCATGTACTTCAGTGACACACATTGGGCCACATAGAGTTTCTTGAAGCTCACTGACGTCCTTCCTATTTATTAAATCAATATTCTTTTCCTTTTTCATTTGGGGTCGCTTCACGGCCCATCTTCACATATGCTGGTAATTTCTTCTTCAGTGCTTGTCCTGCTGTGATCTTATCCAGTGTATTCTTCATCTCACACACTGTACTTTTTATCTCTAGAAGCGGGATGTGTCTTTTTATATCTGTGTCTCTACTTAACTTTTTGAACATATGGAATGCAGTTATAATAACTGTTCTAATGCTCTTGTCTGCGGATTCTCACTCTGTGTCAGCTCTGGATTGGTTTGGTGATTTATCTCCTCATTACCGGGTCTTATTTCCCTGCTCTTTTGCATGCATATTAATTCTTTATTGGATTCCAGGCATGGTGAATGTTATGATGCTGGAAGTTGGGTTCTTGTGCTTCTCTGGGGTGCAGATTAATCTTCGAGGTTGCTTGGGTTGGAAAAATGTTCCCAGAGGCCACGTGCTGCAGGTCGGTAGACACTGCGAGAGGGGTGCACAGCAGGAGATCTGAGGCCACTGGGATGGACCCCAGGAAGGGAACCTGCGGCCCAGGCTTTTCCTCCCAGGTGAGGTGACTGTGTCGCTTCCCTGTGCACACACTGCACCCTCACCCGGGCTGAAGCAGCACGGCCGCCAGTCACGGACTGAAACCCAGGACCACGCGACGACGTGAACCTTTTCTTCTGCTTGTAACCTGCTTATTTTGGGTATTTGTCACAGTAACTGAAAATGGATTCCCACAAGGACCTTATTTTAGGATATTCACATGGAACAGAGTGGTTCTCAGCTTCGATCCAGCCACCCAGCCCTGAAGCAGGACGTCAGAGATGGGCCTGGGACCTCAGGAGCACACGGCTCCTGCCTGGCTGCTGGAGGCTGCACAACTCCCGGCCCTGAGGGGCCCCAGGCCTCTTACTCCCACACCTCTTGAAGGTTCTGCCCATGCTCGGGTGGGTTCCACACATTCCAGGGGTGCCTGGGGCTCAACTGTGTCCTTGGAGGGCCCTGTAGCTCTGTAGGTTCTGTGCCAGCACCGTCCTGTGAATTCTCACCACCTGGGTCTCCCCATCAGCTCTCCCCTCACTGCCTGGGTGTCCAGGACTCTGCACGCACCCCCTTCCTGCACCCCGGCCGGGCTGCTCTCACCAGCAGGTCAGGGCAGGGAGGGCTCACCGCGTGTCTCCAGACTCTCAAGCGTCTCCACCTGCCGCCCAGGGCCACGGAGCAAAGTTCTCATGCGTCTCTATCTGTCTCTTGCTTGTTTTGGGTGGGAGGAGCACCTCCACCTTATCACCTTGGTTCGGTTTTATTGTAACAGCTCTGTGTGGCTGGTGCCTCCCCCGAGTGATGCGGCTAAAGGTCACCGGCTCTGTGGGGACAGGGCCTGGCTGGCTGCTCCCTGCAGGTGCCGGGCAGGGACATAGCCAGGTGCTTCAGAGTGCTGGCTGAGAGACCAGTTCATGGACAGGTGGATGAGCACAAGCCCTGGGCCTTAGAGGACGTCAGAGCAAACCCAGAACCTGTCCCCAGGGTCCTCCCCTCCTCAGTACTAAGCCAGGATCCTCACTGCCATGCGGGGCCTGCTGTGGCTCCTGGACGCTGGGGAGGCTCTGCCAGCCCTCAGCTCCCAAGCACCGGGGCTGTCCCTCCTGGGGACCTCTTACATCAGTACTCTGGTGTCCCCATAGAGCAAGTCCCAGCCTGGTAGCATCCCTCCCTTCAGGGTTTAGTGACAAAGACCTCAGAAAGGCTGGAGGCTCCAATTCAAAACTAGACAAGGGAGCTGAATGACTGTCTCAAAGAAGACACACAAACGTCCAGTAACAAGCGAAGAGCTGCCCCGCTCCGTCCTCATCAGGAACATGCTGGGAAAAACACGGTCAGGGAGCCGGGCGTGGTGGCGCACACCTTTAATCCCAGCACTCGGGAGGCTGAGGTAGGAGGAGCGTTGTGAGTTCGAGGCTGGCTTGGGCTACAACGCAAGCGCAAGGCCGGCCTGAGCTACATAGAGGCCTGCCTCAAAAAACTAGGGCCAGGAGTCTGGATCAGTGGCTTAAGCAGCTGTCTGGTAGGCATGAGGTTGTGAGTTCAATACCCAGTGCCACAAAAAGAAAAAAAAAAAAACACGGTCAGGGCCCCTCACACCTCAAGGATGGCTAGAACTTAAAGAAACAGAAAACAATAAATGCAGGCAAGGATGTGATTTTCCTTCTGTGCACCTGAGGCTGGCTTTACCCCTGGGGTCCCCAGTTCCAGCCCTTCCAGGCCCTCCCTCACCCGCCCACGGCAGCACGACACAGCATTCCAGACCCTGAGTCAGCTGAGTGTGTCCAGAGATGCGGCTGGCAGTGGGAGCCCTGCCACTGCTGACAGCCGACTAAAGATATCAAGAAGCGCACATGCACACACATGCACACAGATGTATGCACAGAAAGCAAATGGGTATACGCAGTGACTCACTCACACACACACATAATATACGCACTCACAGACATCGCACAGAGATACGTACATGCACACACACACATGCACACACATACTCCTGCCGGCACACACACAGCAGCAAACCCAGTGCTTCTTGCAATGAGAAACAGCCCTATGTTCCCCTCCTCTGGCCAGGCTGCCGGGGATCCTCTTCTGGTTGCATCTAGCAGTTCCCCCAAAGCCTCATGTGGGCATAGGTGGGGCTTTTACAGAGGTCGCTGGATCTAGACTGTGCGACAGTGGGATTGATTCGTGGTGCAATGCTGGGCTCAAGGGCACCGGGATTAAGGGTACGAGTAGCCCGGATAAGATATAAGGGGGAGAAAGCACTGCGGTTGTTCCTTGCTTCCTGTGCTACGTTCCACCCGACTTAAGCCGCTCCTCCTCTGCAGTGCCTCCTGTCTACATTCACTCTGCCTTGGAGCCAGCTGATTATGGACCAAACCTCTGCAAACTGTGGGCTAAATAGGCCTTTCCTCCTTTAACTTTGGGTGTTGGATATTTTGTCTCAGCAGCAAGAAAAGTAACTGAGACAGGCCCCCAGCTCCAGCCCCATCAGCAGGGCTGACGGGCAGGCACCTGGGGCACTCAACTGCCCCCTGCCGAGGGCCAGGTTCTCTGCGCCACAGGGACTGCAGGATTCATTCTGAAGCTGCCTCTACCTGGGCCCAGTGGCCCCAACCGCAGAGGGTCTCCCTTCCCTCAGAGCCCACTCCCTCCGGGGCCTGCCGGCCTCCACAGTGAGGCCACCTCTAGCACCCTGGGGCCCCGGAGCCCAGCTTGGTCAGGTCAGTGAGGTAGGGCCTTGCCTTCGTGGGGACTCTGCCGCCCTCCCCAGCTTCACCGTTGTGACTGCAGGTGGAGTGACGGGTCCTGCCCAGTCCTCCAGGGCTCTGCTGGGCCCCTGCTGCAGGCACATCTGGGTGTGGCTAGAAGGGGCTGGGAGGGGGAACAGCAACTGCTATGGGGGCCTGGCATCTGAGGGAGCCCTGAGACTATGCCAGCTCCAGAGCTGGGACCCCCAAGGTCTCCAGAACTGGCTTTGCCGCCACCCTCCATCCCCAGATAGAGACTAGGCCTGGACCGCAGCAGAGCCACCCCACGCCCCCAGCTTCCCGGGCAGTGACCCCATCTGGACACAGCATCTAAGGGGTGGCCCAGGACAAACACAGAACCGCCTGCAAACTGAGGGCAGCGTGGGCCTCAGAACCAGGCCGTCCCCGGGGGCGCGATAGTCAGACCCAGCTCTGTGGTGTCTCTGGGGGCGACAGACGCTAACTGGAGGAGGACAGAGAAGTCAGGAGCACTGACTGCAGTGGCCCAGCAGCTGAGGATGTGGGCACACAGGGCAGGGGCAGGGGGCTGGCAGCTGTCTGGGTCCTTACCAACAGAGGCCGGACGCCTGCTGCCCTCCTGACACTGGCCAAGGGCTCCAGGCTGCCCCCATGCCCACTCCACCTGGGCGCCCAGACCCCAAGTGCCCCCAGCAACCACCCAGACAGGCCGCCAGGGACCACACAGGACCCAACGCTCCCCTGCTGCACCATAGCCTCTCACCTGTGCCTCCTCGCCCAGGGCCCTGTGCCCGCCGGAAGTGCCCTGCCTGAGACCTCCGGGGCCATTGGGGCCCTGGCCTTGCCGGGGAAGACGCAGAGTCGGAGCGTGACGGGGCAGGTGTTAGGACTGGCCACACACTGGTCTCGGCCCAGCCCACCTCCATCCTGCTGTCCCCGGGGGTGGCACTCCCTTCCTGCCTCTAGTTTCCCCTCTGACACATGCTGGCAACAGCTCCACCCCTGAAGGACGGGGCCAGGGTCCCACAGGACAGCTGGTCCTGTGGGCTGCGCCAGGCAGGGGGTGCAGCAGGGGGCATGGCCCACCCCCCACTCCAGTCACCCCACCTCCATCGCCCCCAAAACCCATTTTCCTGTCTCCTTCATGTGTGGCTATAAACACAGATCTGGGCTCTCCTGAAGGCCACTCATGCCCACAGGGAGTGAGGGTGGGGGCCGAGAGCCTCCTCACCTCAGCTGGAGCCACAGGGGGCAGCAGTGCTCCCGCCACCCTCAGTCTGGCTGGGAGGAGGGCAGCACTCGCTTCCTGGGACAAGGGCAAGAAGGGGCACACCTGAGACCCAGCCTCTAGGGGCTCCGACAGCTGACGTGACGACGACGCCAGGATGACAGTGATGGCCAAGTCACCATGACATCCGTGGGAGCCCTGGGGCGGGGCGGAGGAAATGCCTGCAGGGTCCACTCCAGGGTGGGGCGCCTGGGCCTGGAGGCAGACGCAGGGACGGAGGGGGCCTGGGGGGTACAGGGCCCACAGCGCTCGGAGGCCCAGGACTGGCCCACATGCAGGAGGCCGTCGGCTTCCCGCCTGTGCCCAGGAGTTGTGTCTCCCAAACCCCTAACTGCGGCCTCCTGGCCCTCCTAATGGCTGCACTTGGAGAGGGGCCATCAAAGGGGGGCTTGCAGTTAAAAGGGGTCCTGGAGGTCCGGGCTTGACCAGTCCAACCGTGTCCTCGTGAGGCCAGGTCAGGACACAGAGCTCAGGTCTCCTGGCTCCTCCAGGTGCTGGCCCAACCTGGACAGCAGAACAAGCTGCTTGGGCGACATCCTCAAAGGTCCCCACGCCTTTGCTGCCCACAGTCCCGTCCACGCGGCAGAGCGCTATCCCGAGGATGCCAGCGGCAGCGCCCCCTCACTGCTGCGGAGCTGGGGATGGGACCTCCACCCCATCCAAGAAGGGCCTGGCTTCCCCCACACTGTCCCGTCCACTGCCCTATCCAAACAGGACCCCACTTAGCAGGCAGCTCCAAAGGACCAGCCCCAGGCCCTCATCGAACCCTGTGTCCATCTGGTCAGCAGATTTCAGTGACATCCAAATGGCCCTGCTCTAGGCGGAGGGTCCCGCGGTGAAGCTGAGAGGAGAATCAGCCATCGATTTTCCCTGTCTCACGCAGTCCCCTCGAAGGCCCACAGGGCTGTTAAGAGGGCTCAGCTTCCACAAAGACCAGATCACTGCCAATCAGGCGCTGCGATTCCCTCCCCCTCCGCCCTGGGAGAGGCTGGGCTTGCACCCCCTGGGCCTGCCCTGCTGCAGCTGGGAACCCAGGTTGCTCCTGTGACCCACACAGCCCTCCTGCAGGCCCTGGTGGTCAGTGGGGCCAGTGCCTCCCCGAAAGCACCTGTCATCCAAGGCTGCTGTGCCCTCCCGGCCTGACTAGGCCTGGACACCCCTGTCACCATGGTGCAGGGAGCCCTGCCTGCTGGTCGGCACCCTGAGGTCGGCGGGTCAGCTCTGTGGGGGTGACAGGGCAGGCCTGCGTGTCCCCTCCTCTCTGGGCTCCCTCTCCTCCTGCAGCACACACAGAGCTTCCCCACCACTTTCCGCAGCCTCGTCACTTCCGAGCCGCCTCTGCCCCAGGCCCAGGCCCGGCCTGGTCAGATCCCTGGCCTCGGGGAGAGGCCCTGGAGCCAGGAGCACCCACCCCTTGCTGCCCCCAGGATGACTGCAGCGCAGGCTGCCGGGTCCACCCTTTGTCCCTCCAAGACGCAGCTCCTGAGGGCTGCGTGTGGCTGCGCCCGGGGCTCCGCAGAGCCAGCCAGAGCTAGTGCGAATCCAGTCTGGGACCGACCAAGAGGCGCTCACAATCAGGAGCAGGCGCTGCCCTGGCCACGTGCCTCGTGGGGACCCCTGCCAGGGTCCAGGAGCCCATCCCGTCTGTGTACCATGCAACCACGCACCTCCTGGGTTCAGAGCCCACAGGAGCCGGAGACCTGACTGGCTCCCCAGAGCCTCAGTTTCCCCTGCGGAATGCAATTTTTGCCTTTTATCCAGTTGTTCTTTCAGCCCCGTGCCAGAAACTCAGCACACGCATCTCCCTGAGCTGAATGGGGCTGCCAGCTCAGGGGAAAGGACTCCGGCTGGGGGCAAAGGCGCCAGGCCCGTCCCAGCAGGCAGGCAAGCGTCACCGTCACCCAGCCCTTCCTCCGCCAGGGAAGCCCGCAGCTGGGCCTAGTGACGTCCATCTCGCCTCCCGAGACCGGGAACGATGTCAGCTGCCCACAGACTGGACAGGCATCTCCAGGACAGAGCTCCGGCTCCGGCCATCCAGGCTGGAGGGCCCCGCAGTCCACGGGGTGAGGAGGCCGGAAAGCAGGATCCAAGGACAGGCGGGCCCCTCCCTTCAGAAGACAGTGGAACTGTACCGCAGTGTCCCTGTGTACCCCCAGACAATGGGAATCATGCCAGACCGTGTCCCTGTCCCCGAAAAGTCCCATCTACAGCAGGGATAGGACTCACAGTGACCCAGGGTCACAAGCCTGAGCTGCCGTCCCACACGGGAAGCCAGGGCTCCACCCCAGCCTCCCCTCCTGGCCATCTGCAGGCCTCCACGCAGGGCAGGGCGGCAGCTGCTTATACCCCTCGGGTTGGGGGGTTTCTCGTCAGCACAGAGGACCCACGCTGGGGGCCCAGCCGCTCACACCGTTCTCCACCAGCCACGTGGTGCCTGGAGCCACCGAGCCTGCCCTCGTCCTTCCCAGGCTGCCCCTGGCCTCCCACCTGCCTTGGCCACGGAGGAGCCACGGTGCTGGGGGCCGAGCAGGAATCCGGGGCCCGGGAGAGGACTAATTAGGGCTGAAGGTTAAGAAGCCAGGCAGACAGCTGCGCGCCACAGAGGAATGCCCCCCCACCCCGACACATTTTCTGATTCCTGGGCTGCCAAGCGCATTCTTTGACATTTACGAGGCTCGGGCTCCCTATGAACCCAGATTCCAGAGAGGCCGACAGCTGGCTGGGTCTTGGACTGGGGCCGGAGGGTAGCAGTTACAAGGAGCGCGTGGCACGTGCGCGGCAGGGCCGGCTGGCCAGGCCGCAGCCCCGAGCGCCGGCGTCATCGCTCCGTTCACCTCTGCAGCCCGGCCACAGCCAAGTCCGGGCCTCGCACTTTGCCCCGCACGAAGCCGCCCAGCCGGCTCCGCTCTGTGTCCAGTAACAATACGATCAGAGAAATCTCCCCGAAGGGTCACCTGTGCTGCCACCCAGCAGCTGCAGCCCTGGAGGTGGCGGCGTCTTCCTCCCGCTTTTCCTGCAATGACCACTTTCCTCACAGCAGGAAGCGGGTTTGGCTGCGTGTGGGAAGCGCCACTGAGGAACCGCAGCAGCCCTTCCGCCAGGGTGGCGGGGATGGGGGGCAGACACCAAATTCAGATCCCCTTTGAAGGACAAGGTCCACATCGGAGAGCAAAGAACTCATTGCCAACCCAAAACACAGAAGGGGCCAGAATTCAGACAGGCGGCCCCGAGCCGGGCATCGGACAGGGGCTGCCCCACCATCGCCCGCCACGCGCAGAGCCACAGCCCACAGCCCCAGGCCTCGGCCATCCCTACGCAGTCATCCCGTGAGCCGTGGTGGCGACCCTGGGTTCCGACCCTAGGTGCTGCTTGACCCCTGCCCACCCGGACCCCAGATGGGCAGCAGCTGGCGAGAGCAAAGCAGGGTCATCTTAAAGGCAGATCCCGTCGTCCTCGGGTTCACAAGCAGCGCTGCACCGTGGGGCTGAGCACACAGAGATTCCCCAGATCACCCTGAAAATTCCACGGCAGGGAGCCACCAAAAGAAGAGAAGGGGCCCAGGGACAGGGGGTTGGGGACCCTGAGCAAAAGACGTGAGGTGATAATATTTGCTAAGTTTAAAGGACAAAAGTTCAGAAACATCTAGAAGAGGCCGTAAACTATAGAACTTGTCAGAGAAGATTTGCACAAGAGCCAAGTGAACATTCCTGTAACTGACAAGGAAGCACGCGTGTCTCACTGTGTGTGGAGAGAGAATGAGTGAACACCCAGAGGGCGGACCTGGGGACGAAGTCGGGGCCGCCAGACCGAGGAGCCCCGAGGGGACAAACAGACTCTACACCGACACACAGGCAGAGGCTCGGAGGCGGCGAGAGTGTCCAGCGGCTGGGGATGGTACGCGACCTCCACAGAAAGACAGGAAATCACACGGAGAGGAGTTAATGAACCCCAAATAACCACGGAGAACCCCGTGGTGTGGGAGACACAGCACCAGGAAGACGTCAGTGCTTCCCCGGGGCGGTGGCTCAGTGAGACCCCACCAGGCAGCAGGGCTCTGCCCCGCGCTGTGGAAGGCTTTGCGGGCCAGCCCACTGGTGGACGGTGCCAAGAGCCCACCCCAGCCGGGGTCAAGAGACGTGTGGCTTGGCACACGGGAGCCCAGCATCGCTCAGTCCACGAGGACCGCGGGACCCACGGAACCGCGCAGAGCCGGACTCAGACTCGGACATCGGTCCCCTCACTGGTGGCCCTGGCGGGACTGTGGAGGACAGATCATGTTTTTGGTAGACATCTTTTTGCACGGATCTGACGCCCTACTTACACTTTGGAGTGAAAGTAACTTCAGGTAGATCTCCAGAACTACGCGTAACAGGTGACGTGCAAAGCCGTCGGAGGGTAGGAAGGGGCGACCCCAGGACAGGGAAAGAATCCGCAGGTAAGGCACCAAAAGTGCACATGGGGAAAAGCGCACACGACCAGGGGAAAAGTGAACGAGTTCAACCACGTTACCGTTACGCGCCTGCGCCAGCTCCCACGAGGAGTGCGACCATCATGTTCTGCAAGCAAGTGCTAGCAAAAATTAATAATAATCATAAACCACAAACTGCTACTGATCCAGTTCCCCTGAGCCACTTTCTCTTCTCTCTCTCTCTCTCCCTGTGTACACATATTCCCGCAACACTTCACCTTTTCTATACAATACACGGTTTCTGGCATTGGCTGTCAACACCAGTGTGTCCCAAGCACCACGCGGACTTGTTGACTACACGGAGAAAGGAGCAAGTGAGCACAGTGACCCTAAAAAACAAACTTAAGAAATTCTGTTGTTGGAAATTCCTTAAAATGAGAGCAAACCCAGACACCCTAAAAACAGCCGCACACAACCAGCAGAGGTCCTGTTATCAAGGGAGCACGGGAAAAACGACAAGGACCAGCTCGGAAAAGAGAGACCCCAAAAACGGGATCAAAGATCTCCCCCGGCCGTGGTCAGAAAGAAGGCAACAAAGACACAGAGGAGAGCTGGCTCACCCGAGCCAGGGAACACAAGGAGCCCCGAGAACAAGGTCCCTCGCCCTGTCCATCAAGTTGGCAGACGCCCTGACTCCCGACAACACCCACCTCCATCACCCCTGGTGGCCGCAGGGACCTGGGCCGCAGGGACCTGACCCGCAGGGACATTTAGGGCAGGGAGCCAGCCCGGGTGCGGCCTCAGGGCGGACCCCTCAGCAGACCCCCAGATGCCCACACTGGAGCGGGACCCGGGCGGGGACAGTGCCTCAGGGCTGGTCACAGCTGTCCCACGAGCCACACCGCATGGCAGCAGCACTGGTCACCCTGCCCACACGTGGAAACAGCCCAATGGGACGCCACGGAGCCACAAAGGCCCACGAACCCTAGCAAATATGTCGAAGAGCCAAGCAAACCAGAGACGTCCCGGGCCTGCGGCCGGGCTGGACCCCGTGATAAGGGCTGCCCAAGGAAGCAAGACCCGAGGGGCAGCCAAGGTAAAGTCCACTGCCCAGCACTCGCCAGTGGACGACTCGAGCTCCGCACTGCGTGGTTTGCACGGCGGCCGTGAGGACACGGGCTCGCGAGTCGCTGGTTCCCCAGCGCACATCTGACCCATGCACTTTTTCACAGCACCGTATCCAACAACAAAAGAAGCATTAATTCAAAGAGAAGGCCGGCAGTCGGCTCACCCTGCTCAGCATGAGGCGTGAATCGCAGCCCGGCCCAGCCCTGGGCTACGGCAGCTGAGCCCTCTGGGTGTTCCTGGCCGCCACCCCGCACTGCCCAGCAAGACCCTCGCACAACGTCCCCCAGGCCTGGGGGTCTCCGCAGGACATGGGCACCCTGGGGCTCGAGCTGCTGTCTGTCCATCCCCTGCCCCGTCAGAGGCGGTCCATGTGTCCCCCACAGCCCCCCGGGTCTGGATCTCCCTCCCAGCACCGGCAGGGAGGAGGAGACTAACGGGGTGTCACCACCACCCCAGGGGCCTGGCACTCAGCAGCACTCGCAGCAGGAGCCCTCGCTGGCCGGCAGAAGGGGGCAATCAGGAGCGGGCTGCGCTGATCACAATTAATCCCGACGTCACCGAGCGCCTGCTTCGTCTGCCGAGCCACCGATGAGGAGCTGGTCGACCTCTCTCCTCCCAGACGCCGTGTGCGCCTCCTGCCCCGGTCAGGTGGGGTGCTGGGCAGGTCCCCACCACCCCACCGCCACACTGCAAGCCCCAGGTGCCACCAGGCCGGCACTGCAGCCGCTGGGACCTGCCCCCCTTGTAGCTGTGCTCCACGCAGCCCTGGGCCCCCGACCACACCCCAGCCACGTGTGGGTCCTCCCTGGCAGCCGGAGGGGAGGGCGCTGCGCTCTCCACACACCTCCCAAGACACCCACAGCCTCTGCGGCCCACGCTGGGCTCACAAACAACCTGGGCAAGGTCGCCAGCCGCCAGGGCCGGGAGCGCCCTCTGCAGGCCCAGTTGGGCTGCACAAAGACAGCGTGGGGCAGAGGGACCCTGGCTCTGTCGGTCTCCGGGCCAGAGCCCCTGCCACCTGCAGACCTCAGCCCAGCTCCCACGGCCCCACACCCGGCACTCAGCATCTTCCAGCAGGCCACCCGTCTGGCCACAGTCTCAGGCAGACGGCATCCACGGTGGCCATGGCAGGACACTCCCACAGACAGTGCCAAGTGGATCAGGGGGTGGAACCGCCGTGCCAGGACCTTGCTGAAGGTTTGCAGCCAGAGGAGCAGTCTCGGGGTGGGCTGGCTGGGGGCTCAAACAGAGGAGCCAGGGTGGGAATCTGTGTGAGCAGATCTTGGGGTCGGGAAGAAAACCACATTTCCTATCAAGGTGGTGACAATAATGACAATGCCAACGTGACAACAGTGATGGGAGAAACAGTGCTGACAGCGAGTGGGAGAGACAGGAGGGCTGGGGGAGTGAGGGTGGGGGTGGGGATGGGGGTGGGGCGGGGACGGGATGAGAATGGGGGTGGGGATGGGGCGGGGACAGGGGGGAGGATGGGGGTGGGGAGGGGTGGGTGGGGATAACAGCAAGTGTGGAGGTGCTCTCTGCGGTGATCACCAGGACGGCTGTAACTGTCATGAAGACGATGATGGTGGTGATGATGGTGGAGATGACAGTGATGGCCGCCGTTTTTTATTGGCCATCGTCTACATGTCAGGCCCCTCCCAAGCAGTTGTCCGTGCAATTCTCATAACCACTTAGCAAGGTGAATGCTTTCCTTCCCTTGGGGAGGAGTGACCGGAGACCCCGGACCCCCGCGTGGACCCTCAGCGTGCACCGCGATGGGTGCAGAGCAGCAGCTGAGCGTGGAGCTCCGCGGGGCAGACAGCACGCCTCGCCTCATGACGGCGTGGACAGAGTCGTCACCGCTCTCTCCATCTCCTGCTGGTGTACATGGGCGGTGCTTCACAGAGAAAGACAGTGGGTCCCAGAGGTGCTCAGTGACCCACAGAGGTCGACACTCGGTCAGCATGCGGCAGGTCCAGCAGGGTATGTCACCCGCCCGGCCCCAGCAGCGCTTCTCTGCTGCTATCATCAGTCATCCTGGCCCACCTCATCCATGTTTGGTGAGTGGCTCTGGCGGGCAGGT
Source organism: Dasyprocta punctata (assembly GCA_004363535.1). Lineage (NCBI taxonomy): Eukaryota > Metazoa > Chordata > Mammalia > Rodentia > Dasyproctidae > Dasyprocta > Dasyprocta punctata. Next base: position 118,807 of record RJWM01002086.1, on the reverse strand, counting down.
ACCACGGCTACAGGCTGAGCCCTTGGGGTCTGACGCGGCTGGTCCCAGCCCCAGGCTCCTGCCCAGCTCCTGCCCCGGGCTGCCCTGGCCCCTTCTGGCCCGGCCCCCAGGACCTCCCCCAGGACCTCAGTAGACTCGGGCTCTGGCCTGGAAGCCACGGGGCTGGGGAGGGGGCTGCTGAGGCTCGAGCTGGGTCTGTGCCGGCGCCTGCCCTGGAAGCCAGAGCGATGAAGTGGTTAAGGCTTCTGGGCCCAACAGAATTGACTCATTATCATTTCTAATACGATTCGATCGATTGATCCTTGCCAGCATCTGACAAAGCCAGTGGCTCTCAGCCCCCTGCCGACTCCAGAACATGAAAGACTCCCTAAGCCATCACCGGCCTGGGGCTTCAGCCCAGCCCCCTCCCCACACCTTATCTCCATACTGTTCTTAATCAAATCGTAGGGAGAGCTGCAAATCGATAGAGCCTCACTGACCATCTCCTCTCCCTGCCCTTCCTCTGACATGTGGTTAGTCCCTCCCCCACCCCAGCCAGCTACTGGGATCCCCCTTCCCCTCGTAGGTGCGGGGGGCTCTGCGGCCCTGGGCCTGCCGTGGCAATGGACAGACACAGACGCCCGCTGCCCACCCCAGCTCTGTCTCTTGCAGTGCAGCGCTGGTGCAATTCATCAGGCCCAGCACTGCTAACCTGGGGGACGAGTGGAGCGGTGGGTGCAGCCCCGCTGCAACCAGATCGCCCTGGGCCAGAGGAAGCCCGCTCCCCGCTGCTCCCGAGCATCTCTGGGCCGCGCACAAAGCGTTTCCTGCACTCTGGACCTTCATCGTCAGGACAGAGGAGGCCGCCAGCAGCGTGCCTGGCCCGCTGTCCCGGGCGGTCCGCGGCCACCTGATCAGCTCCCGCAGGCCCGGGGGAAGCCTGGGGCCACGGCCTGCAGCAGAGACGAGCACGCCGGAGGCGCTCAGCAAACAGCGGCAGGCCCTGTCCACAGTGCTTGAGGCCGCTCCAAGGCAGCACACACCACACAGTCCACGCCCCAGCAGCGCATCCGGGGCCCGCATGCAGGTGTCCCTTCCGCCCGAGGGGAAGCGCTGAGCTGCCGCCGGGTGCTCCCTGTGGTTCGCACTTATCCACCAGTGCTCCTGGACAGGCTGCCTAGTGGGCTGAGCCAATCAGCGCCATAAATACTGCGTGCCCGCGGCTGCTGCTACATTACCACGGGTAAGTGAATACAGGCCAGGCGGACCCTGGGGAGCGACCTCCCGTGAGCCTTTGATGCCACCTGCCCCCAGGAAAGTGGATTAGAGCCCCGCTAAGTGACTGTCTGGAGCCAGCAGCCTGTGCAGAGGGGTGGGCTGGGGGCCTCCTGGAGATAGCGCCTCCCCCTCAGGGGACCGAGGTGTGGGCACTTAGGCCTGCCCAGCTCAGCAGCAGTCCTGGAAGGCGGTGCTAAGCCGGCATTAGCATGCGGAGGAGGGGCCCTGCAGTCTGTCTAGGCCTGGCCGCCCGAGAGGCCTCCTGGGGACAGCGCTATGTGCCCAGGCTGGCAGCCCCGGGAGGGACTCACTCAGCCCCTGGCCCCGTCACCTCTCAGAAGGCGCTGGAACAATTTGGCGTCCTGCTAAAGGAGACCGCAGACTGCACAAGCTCCAGGCCTGCGAGGTGCTTCCTGGGCCCAGCACACAGGGAGAGCGCAGGCTGTGGGGCGCACGCCAGCCCTCTGAGCACAGACAGCCGGAAGGGCTCGCAGACTCAGGGCTGGTGGCACCGTGGTCATCCGAGTCCTTCGTGAGGAACGGCCATGCCAGGGGGCTGTCTCAGGACCACCGTCCCCAGTAGCCCGGGGACCCCACCCAGGGCCAGCAGAGCCCTGGACCCCACAAACGCCACCTCCCACGTTCAGCAGCCTCCTCCGTGAGGACCTGGGGACCCCCCATTCAGGCACCTTGGGCTCACCAGGTTCTGCCACTAAATCAAATACTAATAAGCTGCCCCTAATTTCTCTAAGACAATATTAGCCGTACAAAATGACATGTAAATGTTAATAAGACAGCAGCTGTCTGCAAGCGGTGCTGGCCTGGGAAATGGTAATTTATTGTGTATTTGTGGAGGTTGGCTCAGAGCGGCCCCAGCCTGCGCCAGCATCTGTTTAAAGGCACAGTGCTGCACTATTGCCCTGCAGTATCAGCAGGTGTCAGAGGTCACGGGCAGTCACACACCCGAGCCGGCCGGCGGGCGTCGGAGGTCACTGGGCAGTCACACACCCGAGCCGGCCGGTGGGCGTCGGAGGTCACTGGGCAGTCACATGCCCGAGCCGGCCGGTGGGCGTCGGAGGTCACGGGCAGTCACACACCCGAGCAGGCTGGCAGGAAGAGAAGGTCCCGCCCGGAGGCATCACCCCTCCCTCCTAGCACAACGCCACCCTGCCCAGGGAGACTGGAGACCCCCAGGTCACACGGCAAGGTTAGACCAAATGACCCAACACAGGCTGCACCCCACCCAGGAGCCCAATGCACCAGCCTGTAGCTTCCGTTCACCCCAGACCCGTGTGCATGCCCAACCATGTCCCCTGGCCTGGAGGTGGGGTCATCACCCCCCCTCCACCACTCAGAGCCTACGTGGACAGGACAGAGGAGCCCGTCACAGGGCCACAGGTGACCCACAGCTGGCCAGGCCAGGCCAGGCCTGGCTCCTCTGCTGTCCTCAGCTTCCAGAGGCCCGCCAGGGAGCAGTGCCCAGGACTGGCCGTGTCCCTGGGCCCCCTGGGAGACGGCCGGTGACAGTCACTCGGGCCTTTCTGGTCACCTCCAGGGTGTGTGTGTCGTCTCTGCCTGCAAGGCCATCTGCAATGCATGCCCCCCGCTGGCCTGTCCACCAACACCCACAGCCCGCCGCAGGCCCTCACCCAGGCTCATTTCCACTCCAGCCCCAGAGCAAATCAAATCTCACCCCCCAAGCTTCCTGCCAAGAACATACCGGGCCCACAGGGCACCCATAAATCTCCGGGAGACGTTTCCCCAGATAGCAGACCCCAAATCTCATTAGCAGGCTAAACTCATGGATGAGGAAATGGAAAGGGAAATGGAAAAACCACAGAAACCCAAACAGGGAGAATTTGTTAGAAGAGATAATATATACGCTTGTTGTTAGCCTGGGTTTCTGCACATCGTTGTTGTGTTAAACCATAGATCTATCCTCGTGGTCCCAGAGAGGCGATGTTACCCCTACAAGAGAGGAGCAGGGTGGCACGCCAGCCCAGGGTGGGAGGGGCGGGGCGTGTAGTGAAAAGCCCAGGGGTTAAACGGAAACTCTTGCCTGGACTCCAGCTGACTTCCTGCCTTCCAGGAGGCCTAGGAGCCCCGAGGACCCCAGGCCGCAGCGCTCGGCTGCACTCCTGCCGACCTCAGGAGCACTGCATGGCTTCCGAAGCCCAGGCAGGCCCCAGGACCCTGATCCCCACCTCCGGGCTCGTCACTGCCCGCTGCCAGGGTCACAGCCATCACGGGCACAGCAGGGACCAAAACAGTCGCTCGGAAGCCGGGAAGCAGCCGGGGCCTCCAGCAGGTGATGACGCTGACCTGCTGTCCTGACTCCCCGACTGCCCCTGGGCAGGGGCAAGGCTCAAGCCCAGATCTGGGGCAGGGCTGCTCCCTTCTGGACGCTGGGAGGAAGCCGGCTGCTCCAGGAGGCCCCGGCCCGCACCCTGTCCTCTCCACACCACATCCTCCAGGCGGCACCACTCCAGGGCCAGGCTGGCCCGCACCGGGTAGGCCTGCGCCCCAAAAATCAGCTCGTGAAGGCCTGGGGTGCAGGCCTGGGCCCAAGCCCGACGCCCATCCTCGGAGGTGGCCAGCCTGGGTGGCACCGTCTCTGGAGTCAGGTGGACCGGGACGGTGGCGGCATCTCGTCTGTGGACTCCAACTTCGTGTTTGTCCTTCGATGCTGCCCCACGGGCGCTGGGCCCCCAAGAGTGGAGGTTGAACAGCCAAGCACCTTGGCAGCTGACTCACCCAGTGGGGGTTCACTACAGAGCTACAGTGAGGCTTGGGGGGCATCGACCTGTGCTGCCAAGTCACACGCAGGGGCCCACACGGGCCCTGGCCTGTCCCTCTGGCTCAGTTCACGTCACCCAGTGCTTCCAGAGCTTCCTGCCTGCCCGAACCTGGGCCGCCCGGGGACCTGGCTCTCACCCCGCCCCTCAGAGCCCCAGGCAGAGCCAGGCTGCGGTCAGTGCCCAGGAAGAGCTGGGACGGAGGACACCAGACCCGCCCTCTAAGGGAGGCAGAAGATCTTTCTCCAGTCACCCAAACACGGGAGCCTGGCTGTCCACATCAGAGAACAAGCATCTCTTCGTTTTCATCTTTCCTAATGGGCCAGCAGAAGCTGCTGACCGCAGCCTTGGATGCCGCTCTGTGTAAGCGATTGGAGCAGCTCGCAGCCGTCCACCCGAAGCGGGAGGTGGGGCAGCAGCTGTAGTGGGGAGCAGCGGTCTGGGGGGCGGGCGCCTGCTCTACATTTCTGGCCTCCATTCCAGTCCCCTGAACGCCTCTCAAGGACCACAGGGCCCCAGCCAGCTGTCCATCCCCCACCTAGTGCCTCACTTTTCCACCCCATTGTCTGTGCCTGCTGCGGGGCTCCCCCAAGCCTCTGCTCCCCCACTCGGGTCCCCACCTGCCAGGCCCCGAGCTCTCACATCCCAGCCCCCGGTGTCAGCCTGGCGGGGTACTGCGGCCCCAGGAAGGGCCTGGCTCCACCACACCCTCCACACTCTCCACGAGCGCTGCCACACACAGCTGGGCTCAGCGACCTGTGATGCCCCTCCGCCACCCCCAGGAGGACGGGGTGTGGAGCAGAGCTCAGGGACACCGGGCAGGGACGCCAGGGCAGGCCCGAAGGCACTCGGGGGAGTGCGGGAGCCGACCAGCGAGCCCTGTGCTGGGGGCCTCGAGCTCAGCTCCGGGTCCCAGGGAGGAAGCCCGGGCCACACCTGGGGTACGGTGCCCAGGGAGCCCTCACACCTCCTCTGCTTACCCTCCCAGGAAGCAGCTGCTGGTGGCTACAGGCAGGAACACCAGGGCACGGGGCAGCCAAGGGGCCGGCCATATCCAGCGGCCAGCGAGGACTCAGATTCAAATCTGCTGCCAAGAGCAGCCAGCGCCCCAGCAACGGCACGTCCTCCCGCCCCTGACCTGCACCCGCGTGCAAGGCCCCCCGGCCTGAGCCCGTGACCCTGAAATGGACCCTGTCCCCTTGCCCCACCGCCAAGCACCACCCAGGGCTGAGTCAACAGAACACCGCGCCCCTTCCTGAAGGGCAGTAAATCCTGGGCCAGGCTAATCCCGCGCCAGCACCCGCGTGCCGTTCATCAGAGCGCGCACCGTCAGCCTCCGTGGCCCCCGCGCGCGCTCCGCTGCCGCTGCCTACCGGAGGCCTGAGTTATTTATGATGCGGCATCCGAAGCAGAGGCGCGGCGGCTGCAAATTGGCCCTCCTGCCCACCGCCTTGTCACCGTCCTACTCATCCGGCCCCTGGAACCTGTCACGGTGCCACCTGATTTACCGACAGCCCCTGTCACCCGCGAGCGCAGTGTTCTAGAGGGGGAGGCCGTGCCCTGCGCCACTGTGGCCAAGGTCCGCGCTCCCGGTAACTGTGAAAGGCCCTGGCGCCCAGGTCTGTGGAGAGAGGTCGCAGGGTGCCGATGGCACGACAGGACCCACACTGCTTCACACTGTCCAGCTCGGCCACAGCCAGGAGGTGACGCGTGACGGGTCCTGTCACGGGAGAGAAGGCCCCAGAGGACTCGTCACCAAAGCATCCCGTGGCCTGTCATTAGATACTGACAAAAGGCAAGCGGGGAACTATGCAAATTTTCTGTTGACATCCCTACGTCCCGCAGCAGGGCTGAGGTAAGGAGAGGCTCAGGAGCACTGGACGTGAGGGGTGCCGCCCGCCGCCCACCCCTGGGCCCCAGCCCGATGCAGGGGGCAGGACGCGCCGGAGTCGAAGCCCCACCTGGCTCCGAAAGGCTTTGCTGCGCTGCTGCCTGGTCACTGCTTTTACACAGAAACGTTTGGATTTTCCTCTTTAAAATAGTTCACATAGCGCGTTTTGTATTACTGGGAGTTCCCTCTGCACGAACGTCTCCCAAGCTGAGTCTCACATCCACTCTGGAGGCCAGCGACGCTGGAGGTTTGGAGGGGTGGGGAGGGGAGGGGCCGCTGCTCCTCCCGGGACGCTGCCAGGCTGGACCCTCTTGGGCGGGCAGCAGAGCAGAGGCAGAGTGGAGAGAGAAGCAGGGCCCGGGGCTGGAGGTAGCTGGAGGCTTCCTACGCTCCTGGGGAGGTGCAAATGTGGAAACTGAGACCACGGAGGCACAGCAGGGACAGCGCCAAGACTGGACCACCAGACAGGCCTCCCTGGGGCTGGATCGACCCTTACCCTGGGGAGACGGCTTGCTTACCAGCTGATCTGCCCATCGCCCAGACGTGGGACACCCCAACCCCTGCAAGAGGGGAGCCCCTTGTCTCTGAGGGGATGGTGGGGGTCCAGGGCCGGGTGTTCAGGCCCCTCCACGCTCCCCCAAGCCCTCATCCATGCCAGGCCCAAGCGCTCAGACCAGAGACTTCGCCTGCCACATGTCTGGGCTCACAGAGGGTCCTGTCCCGTCGCCTTCTAGTGCTGGCCTGGCCTCTGCGTCCCCGCCACAGGAAACGCAGCCACAGAGACCCCAGCCAAAACCTCGGCCATTCACAGGGTGCAGGCAGGCCCAGACCAGGGCAGCCTCGGTCTCCCCGCCAGGCCAGTGGTCATGGCAGCTCCCCTGCGGACAGCATCTGTTTCTGAGGAGAAGGCAGTAGCAGCACGTTCTTCTCCAAATTCGTCCGGGCAGGAGGTCTCCCTTGGGAGGCACCGGGTACCGGCCTCCATCTGTGTCCCGGCCCTGCGGAGGAGAGCCCTGCCTCCCACAAGGCCCTAGCCGCAGGCAGCTGGGCCGTGTCACCGTCCAGCAGAAGCACCACACGATGAGGGGACAGGCATCCATGTGGACAACAGCCGCGTCCCAGGGCTGGGGGCCAAGTCTGCTGGGAACGGTGCCGAGGGCCTCTTGCACCACTTCGCCCTGTGGGCACAGGGTCCCCACTGAGGACTGCTCCTCTCTGCAGGGGCACCTGCAGCCCTGGCAGGTGTGGGGCTCCCAAGAGGACAACACACCAACGCCTGACAACTCCAAGGCGTGACTAGAGCCAGGGTCCCACGGGCCTCTGGCCACTCCTCAGAAGCTGTGACGAGGCAGTCGAGGCAGGCAGGCGCTTCTCAGGCGACCCACTTAACTCCAGAGGCCACCCTTGTCTAGCCCAAAGGGCGCCGAGGGTAGAAATGATTGACAGAAAGCATAGCTGACCGCAGCTAGGACTCTCCAGGGAAAGCCAGGAGGTGACTGAAGGGCACCTGATCTGTGTTCTTACCAGCCCAGGGGCACGCAGATCAGACCGCAGACAGGCAAGCACCAGCCGGAGACACCGCGGCCAGAGCGCTCTCAGAGGGCTAGAAGTGCCTATTCCGCTCTGCACAGGAAGTCTGCCAAGGACCCCGATCCTCTCGGGGCCGAATGGGGTCCCCGGTCGGGTCTCGGCCCAGAACCTGGGGCTGTGACCCCTTACTACTTGTCCTTTGAATGTGATTGTGTTAAGGGTCCGGTGCTAGGCAGGGCACCGGTGTCGCCCTGGAGCTCCTGGTGAATCCAAAATGCAGAAGTCAGATTCAAGGGTGGTGGGAAGGTGGTGACCGCACAGAGGGGAAACCTGCCGGAAGGGCAGGGCTGGGGCGACAGCAACCCGGGAGCCCCACACCAGAGGACCACGACCTCTGCTGGGCCTGCGGAGGACACAAGGCCCTGCAGGCACCTTGACCTTGCACCCCAGGGATACTGATCTCAGACCCCACAACCTGGAACCTCCAGAGGGGCGTCCTGGTGCCTGGAGCCCCCGAGTGTGTGGTGATCCCCGCGGCAGCCACCGGACACTCACAGGGCACCTTCTTCAGCCAAATACCCCACGGGGCAGCGAGGCGGCATTGTGACAAACCACCAAAACCCGCCACCCGTAACCCACAGGGAGCACGCTTCTGAGAAGCCGGGCCAGCCCCCTCCTGGATGACAGGGGCAGAATCCCCACCCAGGCGTGTGCAGGCCCAGCCTGATCTCCCCGAGACACCTGCAGAGTCCTTGGTGGGGTCATCAGTGGGGTTCGCTTGGGGCGACGTCCGCAGACCTCCCCGACTTAGGGTGTCCCACTTCATGACGTTCAAGATCGCGGCGGTGCAAGAGCAGTGGAAAAACCACTTCCAGTGTGGAATTTAGGCCTTTCCCAGGAGTGGAAAAGCACCAGTCCCGGGGCTGCCTGGATTCGCGTGGCCCTGGACAGAGTGGACCCCAAGGGCGCCGGCAGAGCCGTCCTCCCTCGCCGAACCGGGACTCCCAGGAAAACAAGTCACACGCCACACTGTACCCTGGACTACACGTATTCAATGCACTCTTGATACTTTTATTTATATTTCTAATTCACAAGGGTCAAGCAGGCATGACCCAATGGCTAGTCAAAGTGTCTCTGCATTCATAAACACAGTGTCTAGTGCCTCAGGTCCCCTAGTCCGTGCCCAGCCTATGCAGAGCCAGGCTGGCTGGAGGGGGCCGGCCTGGAGACACGGACGAGGTGGGGAGGAGGCGGCCCTCCCCCGGCCCGCCACAGGATGGCTTCTGGGTGTGCTCCAGCCCGTGGTCATGGTCATCTGCCACTCAAAGTTTGGTGGGCAGGAGCCCCCGACCCCAGGAGTGTGGGCCCCACCTGCCAGCAGCCCTGCAGCCCAGAGCACACAACTGTGCCACTCCCACCCCAGGCCATCGTCTCAGTCCCCGACTAGGGCCCTCAGCCTGGCCCTGGGCCCATCGTGGGACATGTGCTGACCGTCGGTCCCTGCCGGGGCTGGAGACTGAGATGCTTCTGTGCCCGCTGTGCTGCCCAGCTGTGCCGGCTGCCAGCTGGTATCCCGCGCCCCTGTGTGGTGCTGCATCCCAGATGAGCTCAGCTGCCCCGGGGGCACGCAGGCTTCCAGGTGCCACGGCTGGCTGCGCCCTTCCATGCCGCTGCCCACGGTCTCCCCCATCCCTAGATCCCTGAGACTCTGCCCTAGGCACGCTTGGAGAACCCCACCGAGGAAGTGTTTGGACCTAGAGAAGAACGCAGCCCTCTCACAGACAAGGAAACTGAGGCAGAGAGAAGCAAACCGAGCCTCCCAGGACCACAGAACTGTTCATTTTCAAGAGTAGGCCTACTCCAGGTCTGACTCCAAGGCCACCCTCTGGCCAGCTGGCTTTTTCTGCAGCTGCTTGACTGGTCAGGGGTGAACCATGAAGTCCACTTCCATAGAAGCAGCCAAAGCCCTTGGATAGCTGGGTCTGCTGGGCATGGGCAGAGGAGCTCGCTGACCCCACAAGCCAACGCCTCCCGGTCCCACACTGAGCCCTAGGGATGTCTCAGACCCGGGCTTACCACCCCACACTGCCCACTCTTTCCCTGGTCCCAGCAGAGGGAGGCTTGATCTGTGAGGCCGGAGCTGCGGATTTATGTACTTCAAATCCTGTTGCTAAAGCCTACAGCTGTGTCAGAGCGGTTTCTCCACAATAAATTCTGCCCGGCCACCAGGCTCCCCTTCTGCTGCTCTGTCACTCGGCGAGCTTGCAGCCGGACCCGAACCCTGCGGTGGGCGTGGGAGCAGTGGTGGTGGGTCACCAGCCAGAGGAGGCGCTGGGGGCGCATCCTGCAGGGAGTACGTGATGCCCCACTCCATGAGACATCATCAGACGCCTCCCTGCCCGGTCCCAGGGCTCCGGCAAGGTCTCTGAGCCTCCACTCCCCTTGTCGGGGGCCCTCTGACTGGGGCCGCAGACCCACCCACCAGGCTCCCCATGCTGCCTGGCCCTGGCCGCCCTGGCCCCCCCGCCCAGGACCACCCCTGCCCAGGCTTCGGACCTCTGGGTGCACCCCAGCCCGGCCTGAGGTCCTGCCACCTGCAGATGGAGCCCCGACCCCTTCTTCCTCCAAACCCTGCTCCCAGAATTTCAGACTCTGCCTTGCATGTCCAGGGACCCCGCACAGCTCCCCAAACCCCTTGGGACAGGATGGGGACTCCCAGGCCGTTCCGCAGCCCGTGCCTGGTTACACCAGCTCAAATGGCACCCTGGCTGCTGCCAAGGGCACGTCCCTTTTGGCCCTGACACCAACAACTGAATCCTTAGTTTGACGTTTATTTCAGCAGAGCTGTAATTAAAGTGCATTTGGGAAGCACTTACTTGTGTCTAATCAGCCCTTGCTGGGTTTCTATGGAGATCCCTCCCATCGTAGCAGGAACAGTGCCATCCGCCACAGCAGCCCATGGGCCGGACGAGAGCTGACGGGGCCAGGACCTGACTGGCTGTCCGGCAAACCTGGACGCCCCGCCGTGCCACCAGGAGTCAGGTGGGGCCAAGATGGACAAGTGGTTGGCTTCCTAGGATGGGGTCTCAGCCCCTCTGCCCCCCAGGGCCCCACCCAACCCTCCCCAGAGAGGGAGCACCCAGCAAGACCCCCAACACCCCGGGCCAGGTGGACCCTGCACAGAGGAGGCGAGATGCCAAGTCGGCCACCAGGACCCCCGGACGGAGGCTGAGCGTCTCCAGGGCAGCAGACAGGCCTTCCAGGCCGCGGCTTGTCTCATCAGGACCCGGTGTGACACCCCCTGTGCTTCACAAGCGGCCCGGGCTGCGGGGAGGGCAGCGGGGCTGAGCGCGGAAAGGCCGGTGCGGAAACTGAGGAGCAGCTCGGCCCAGAGGAGGGAGGCGCCAGGCTGAGCAGGACCGGGGGGTCAGGAGGCGCACAGGCATCGCCCGGCGCAGCAGGGGCACCGTGGGGGAGGTTGGACGTGCAGGGCGGGGCGGGGCCTGGCCGGGGGCAGCAGTAGAGAGGCGGGAGGTGTCCACCCAGACCGGCTCCCCTCAGGCCAGCGGGGCTCGGCGCAGAGGCCCGCAGCGTCCCGAGGCCATGCTGCCCAGGTGCCCATGCTGTCCTCCAGGCCGCAGGAGCAAATCAGCCCCCGGGCACAGGGCAGCACAGTAGTGCAGAGGCCCAGGACACGCCCAGGGTGCTCCAGAGGTGAGAAGCTCCTCACACAAAAGCCGGCGCAGAGAGCCTGCGGCTGGGAGAAGACGGGCGCAGGGCGGAAGGCCTGAGGGTTCAGGCCAGGCAGGGAAGCACAGGCACAGGCTGGGAGCCGGAGGCACCTGAGGAAGGGCGCCCTGCCAGGCCCTGAGGCCGTCCAAGCCCATCAGTGCCCAGCTTGTGCCTCTGCTCTTGGGGTCACTCGGCAGCCCAGACCAGCAGGCAGGGCCTCCTCCCGGACCCAAGGAGGCCTGGCCCCACCCAGCAGCTGGGACAGCATGCCGGGGACAGTGCGGCCTCTGTGCCACGTGGAGGGCACGTGGGGCCAGCATGCTTGTCGTGCTGCAAGAACCCAGTGCCCCTCACCACACAGCACCATGCACACGAACACACACAGGCGCACACACACACACACCGCCTTGAGCGTCCACGCACACATGTCCACACAGGCTCACACGTGCACACACTCGGCACGGATCCCCAGAAGTTGCCAGAACCGGTCTAATTGCTGAATTTGCATGAGGCCACCCCACCCCATGAGACTCGTAATTGGACTTGGCGCTGCCGGCAGCCGAGCCAGGGCGTTTGATCCTTTAGCTGGGGCGGGCGTGGGTGCCTGGGGAGCTGTGCACGGAGTAATTGGCGTCTCCTCCCTCGCGCTCGCTGCTGGGCTGGCTTTCATCTGGAGCACAGGCGGGGCTGCCCGCCCCCCCTCCTCTTCCTCCTCCTCCTCCTCGGCCTCCGCCATCACAAGCAGCAGCTCAGCCCCAGCCTACCCGGCCCTCCTTCCTGCGAGCCCTCCCCACTGCCCCACCATGTCCTCCACGACAGCAGAGCACTGGGCCCAGCTCCCTACCCAGCAGACTGCCCCCTGCGCAGGACCAGCACAGACCTCTTCCGCTCACCACCGGTGTCTTGGGGCCAAGAACAGCACCCATAGGGAGTAGTGGCTTTAGATAGATGGGGAAACTGAGGCCCAAGAGAATATTGAAGCCCAGAAACTGCAGCAAGCCTGGGTCAGTGCCAGCTTGGGATCCAAGCTTCCCCCAGGACAGTTCCTGGTGCCCAAGCACAAGCTGACCTGGCCACCCTGGCCAGCGCTTTGTGGCCCTGAGACCATCCCAGCTCAGCAGGTCATCTGCTCTGATGCCCCAGACTCTGCACCCAGGAAATCCAGTCTCCAGGCTGCTTAGTTGGGCCCTCGTGGGTCACCAAGGGCCAGGACACAGCCCCTAGCATGGCCACCATTTGTCCCAGGCCAAGCCAGCTCCCCATCAGGAGGGGAAGAGAGGCCCCCAGCTCAGGGACTCTGCTCCGCCTGCCACCGCCTCCTCTGACTCCAGCTGTTTCCCCCAAAAAGTGAGAACAAGGCTTTCAGATGGAGGGGGCAGCCCAGGCCAAGGGTCCACTCCACCCTGGCCTTGTCCCTCAGCAGCCCTCCTGCACAGCAGCGAAGAGCCTGTCCACCCCCTCTACCCTGAGACCAATGTGTGACAGAACGAGTAACCAAGAGAAGTGGAGAATCAATGGGTGCTGCACTTTCCAGGGACACCAGATCGGGACAGGAGACCACTGCCCAGCTGGGCTGCTTCAAACAGGAGCCAGCTGCCCAAGACACCTCCCCACCCACAAGATGACACGCCAGGTGCGACCTGCCACCTGGGGACAGTGCCAGCGCCACAGTGAGTCCCACCACCAGATGTGTTCAGAATTAGCCAACTGGGACCAGGCAAGCAAAGGAGGGGCGGCCTCGCACTTGTGAAGGGGTGTCCAGGTGTAGGGAGCCCCCTGGCCCCCGGTGGCATGCCTCCTGGCTGCCTCCACCCACTGTCCCAACCCCTCTGCTGCATCCAGCCATGGCACACCATCTCCAGGGGGATCCAGGCCTGGGATGCACTGGGACCTCCTCGAGACTTACTGGCCCTGAATGCCCCGCAAGAGCCCATGGCACTCTGAACTGTACTGGGAGGACTGTGGGACCCCACAGGCTGGCACCAGAACAGGACAGAATTTTACTGGAGGTGATGGTTGGAAGAAAGGAGAAGGACAGAAAGGGGCACGAGGGAGATACGCAGGTGTATCAGTCCCCACGTTCTGCTGCCAGTAATACGGCCACAGACTTGGTGCACTTCAGTGAAAAGAGGTTGAGGGGCCACATCCACAGGTGGCCTTCGAGCTGGCCACCCCATGGCCAGAGACAGAGGGAGTATACAAGAGAGTGTCCTGGTCTCTTCCTCTCCTTATGAAGCCACCAGGATTCAACTGCTAGGGCTCTGGGGACCTCATCTGATCCAAATCACCTCCCAAAATCCCTGCCTTGAAACACCATGGTCAAAATAAGTTTGTGCCCTGTTAATACCACACAATGGGGGTTAGATTTCAATGCATGACTCCTGGGGAGCACACTCAGCCTTATCCCAGTGGGTGGATGGAAGGATGGACGGGTGAGTGGGTGGATGGATGAGCGGGTGGTTGGATGGGTAGGTAGGTGGATGGATGGACTGGTGAGGGGGTGGATGGATGGAGAGATGGACGGACGGGTAGGTGGATGGGCGGATGGGTGAATAGATGGGTGAATGAACGAGCGGGTGGTTGGATGGAGAGATGGATGTATGAGTGAACAGATGAATGATGAGTAGATGGAGCCATAGAACAGAAGAAACACAGGGAGAGGATGAATATGGAGGAACGAGTCAGAGAAGGGCCCCTGGTGAAGACTCTTCTCACAATGAGATGGAGCCTGCGAGGGGTCCCTGTGTGCTCCTGCTGCAACTGTCCTTAGACATCAGCTTCAGCACCCCGAGGTCCATGGCGCAGGCAGTCCTCTCTGCCTGCACGCTGCCCGCCCCTGCAGGCATGGCGTGGCCCTGGACCAGTGTCCACCGCTCAGCTCCAGGAAAAGCTAGAAGACCCTCAGGTCACAAACACACACACACATCCCAAAGAGCTGTGTCTCCCAAGACTCAGACTCTGATGGCTTTGGAACCAGCATGGGAGGTGACAAACCAGGAGTGGGCAGGCAGGCCTGGCCCCAGGGGGCGGGAGCCACAGGGAACAAAGCCTGGAGAGCACCGGGGCCAGGGCCTTGGAGGCCAGGGAGACTGGGGAGCACGGCCCCTCCTCCTCTGACCTGTGACCCTCCCAACTGCTTAGCTCCTGGGCACAGAGAGGCCAAGGACAGATCTGTACAGCGAGCAGGATCTCTGGCCCGCCTCACTGCAAGTGGCCCCTTCCTCCTCACCCTGGAACCTCCTCTGGCCCCCTCCTCCAGCCAGCATCATCCGTGCTGTATCTCATGTGCTGACCCCACCCCCACACCAGAGGCCCCCAGAAGTTCAGACCCATCCTGGTTCCCCAGTCTCCCTGTCCTGTACCCAGGTGCAAGCCCAGGGGCATCCTGTCTCGGGCTGGACAGCATCAGGGGACCCTCAGCACCTTCTGATCATCATTGTCCTTTCATCCAATCCACACGCGGGGAGCCGTGGAGAAAGTGGCCAGGAGCAGTCTGCTCCACGAGGCCCCCGGGCCGGCCATGAGGGGGGCCAGGCCCGAGAGCACAGGGCAGCGGACAGCAGGCACCGCCCGTCTCGGCCAGCAGCATCGTGAACGGCCCACAGCCACTGTCCCATGGCTGTAGAGGGAGGACACAGAAACACGCAGGCACGGGGGGCAGGAGGTGGGGTGCACACAGCTTGGCTTGGGGGACCCGGGAGCCACATCCTGGCTCCCGCCTCCTCCCAGCCCTTCTGCGGCAGCGGCCCAGCTCCTGGAGCAGAGACGGAACCCAGGTGTAGCAGCCAGAGAGAGCCAGGCGGACAGGAAGCGAAGGACAGCTGGCTGGATCCGGTGCCTGGGAGCGGGGGACGGAGGCCACACACACTGCAGGACGGCCGGGTGTCCCAGGCCTCCTCTGTCACGTGTTAGGGGCTCATAGCCGGGCTCGGGACACCCCGGCCTGGAGGCCAGTGACAGCGATGCTGAGGAGGGCACAGGAAGGGGCTCCCAAGCCTGGCTTCCAGGTGCATCGCTGGGTAGGTGGGGCAACAGGGCCCAGGGCCCATGGCTTCCCACACAGGTCCCCTGGGCGCTTACCTTGGCCTGCTCCCGGGTCTGCGGGGAGGGGCCCAGGCCAGGCCCAGACAGCCCCTCCCGCCCTGTGTGCCGACAGCCCGAGACCAGCCAGGCAGGCACAGCCAGCAGGCGGTGATGCCCCTGAAGGCCCAGGCCGTGCCAGCCAGGGGCGAGGCCTGCGACCGCCCCAGCACCCTGTAAGCCACAGGGCCAGATGCCTGCAGCCACCCTGCACCCGCCACACCCTCCCCACCCTTGCAGGCCAGGATGCAGCTGGAGCTGGGGGCTCCTCCAAGCACAAAGCCTGGGACTCCCCCACGCTCCAGCTGTCAGTAAAAGTTCCAGGGACCAACAGGGACACAAAGTACCCGCCAGCTGACCTCTCAACAAAGCCCGGCTGGACGGAGCCCGAAATCCACATCCTGGCTCTAGGGGTGCCAGGTGCCTGGTGAGGCCAGGCTTCACTCGGAGGCCCTAATGGATGGGTCTGGACCAGGGCGGAGGCCCAGAGCGCAGGAGCAGGGGGAGCCCAGTAGTCCACTCTGGAGTGTAGAGTCTGGGCCTGGACCCCCAACACCTGCACCCCAGGCCCTCCAGGCCCTGCCTATGGCTCCTGACAGGGGAGGGGTGGAGCCCGGGAAGGCACCCCAGAGCACTGGGGCTTGAGCTTTGCCCGCCCTTCCAGTGCAGGGGCAGCAGGCGAGCGCGGCCTCCAGGCCCCCCAGCCTACCGCACGCCTGGCCCTGACACCTGTGTGGCACCAGCCGAGATGGCACCAAAGCCCTCGTGTCCAACTCTGCTTCAGGGGAGGACAGACTGGGGGACACCGAGAGAGAGGCCTGGTCTTGCACCCCACTCCTCTCGCTTCCGCCCCCGCAGGACCCCAGCACCCACTTCCCAGCCCAGCCCAGGATGCCACTCCCCAGCCCCTTGCCCAGAGGCCAAGGCCAACGCTGAGATGCAAATCCCCCCTGTACCCCGAGTCCCCCCCCTTAGGTGCACTGCTGGCCACACTGTCCAGGTGGGGTTGGCCTGGGGAACACTGCCCTCCCCCCATTCCCAGAGGACAAACCCTGGCCCAGCTCTGCCCATGGTGGCCACACTGGGGACCACACTGAAGGCTGAAGGGACCCCCACCCGGATCACCCAGGGCAGAGCCCCCAGGGTAAACGCCCTCACACACACACACACATACACACACACGCACGCACACGCACACACACACATCCACACAGGCCGGCACACAGGCGCACACGCCAGACCTCTGGTTGCCAGGACACAGGACCCCAGCCCGGGGGTGCCCTGCACCATCCCCTCTCCAGGGTCTCCACATGGGGTGATGCCTGGACACCCCGCCCCCATGGCCTCCCCCAGCTGTCCATGCCCCGCACGATGCTCCAGAGGCAATCGGTGGCCCTGGGCAGCCGGGAAGCTCTTAATTGTGCCCATCGTAACCCGGCCGCACCACACAGCAAGACAAAGGCGACACACCCCTTCCCAGGCATGACTTATCCTCCATTAATGCTGTGACAACTGAAAAATTAAATCTCTTTTAAATTTAATCTGTCTCTAATAGTTAGCAGGAGAAGGGGGGAAAGCGCTGCACTGGCTTTGAATATTTAAACCTCCCCATAAAATGTTAACTCCGGGAGCGCGGGTGCATTAAGGAACTAACATTATCCTTAGGGAAGGGACCCGCTCGATGCCACCCCTTCCCGACGCAGATGTCCCGTTTTTATCTGTGGCTTACAGGCATTTCACAAATAGGATTAGGCAATCGTTTCGTGAAATGGAAACGAACAGGATTTAATGGAAAAACTGAAAGAGTCCAAGACCTATCTTCCTTTCATGATGTTTCTGGCCAGAGATGCTCCTGAATCACCACCCCAGGGGACACTGCCCCCCATCGCCATGACACAGGCCCGGGGGACCCTGATAAGAGAGGACCGCGGCCGGAGGCAAGGGGTCCGACACCAATTACACCATTGATCCTCCATAAAATTCACTTAACAGCTTTGCTGGGGGTGCGCTCGCTCACCAAGAACAGCTTAATCCTGCCCCAGGGCCCCGGGGATGCCCTCCAGCCCGGGCCAGGATCCCCCGCTGGGCGAACTGGCGACCCAGACAGCACGTGAGGTTGCCAAGTGACCACAGGCTGGCCGCACTCCCAGGACACCGTGGCTGCAACCTGTTCGCTTGGACCCTGGTGCTGACTCCTAGGAGAGGCAGCATCCCAGGGCACCGGCCTGGGGTTCACACCCCCACGCTTCCGGGGCTGGCCCCAGGCCAGAGCACTGAACCCCTGAAAGCTTCCTCCAGCAGCTGCTTCTCTCTGCAGGGGCCCCAGGTCCATGGCAGGCTCAGCTGTGCCCCTGTCCACCCCACACTCCCCCCTGACCTGGCCCTGTCCCCTTCCTGCCCAGCTGGCCCCTCTCCAGCCGATGGCACTGCCTCACCCCAGCCCCCGCTCCAGGTTCACCTGCTTCCTACCTCCCTGCCTGCAGGTCCCCTCCCCAGCGCCTGTGCCACCTCCTCCAGGCAGCCTTCCACACACGACCTCCATCATCCCTCCGGGGTCATGGCACCTGTCACACTGGGGTCCCCATTACTACAGACATCTGGACCAGGGTGAAGGGCGTGTTGGGACCACGAGACCCAGATCCGGCCCAAGGCTGCCTTTGGGTGACCTGGTTTCTCTCCGGTGGCTTCCGTTTCCTGTCAGAGCAACAGGAGGGTCCATCAGGGTGGCCTCGGGCCCTCCCTGCCCACGCTCCATCCTCACCTCGCGCCTGCCTGACACCCTCCTGGCGTGTGCCCCGTCACCCTGGAAGGTGCGGCCATTCTCTGCCACCTGCCCTGCTCCCCCTGTCCCCAGCAGCTCTGTGGGTGCCTGGTGCTGCCGTCACGTGCCAGGGGCTGGGCAGGTGGAGGAAAGGCCACTGCAGCGGTGACAGGCCCAGTGGGGAGGTAAGTGGAAGGCAGGGCCCCGCAGGGCTCGGGTGGTGGGCACCCAGCCAGGCCATGGCCACACGGGCCTCCTGGTCCTTCCAAAACCAGGGCCTTGAGGACTAGTAGCTATCTTCTCAGCATCCCCTGGCAATCTCAGCATGACATAGCTCTCAGAATGGCAGGGACAGTCCCCGGTGCCCCCCACCCCCCACCTCTCAGGAGGCTGGTGCCCCAACTCTCCCCTAGGCCATGAGCTGTGTCCCCTTAAGGACCCGGCACTGAGCCCAGGGAGGATAGAAGTATCCGTGAGCTCGGAAAGTTCTCAGGGACAGAGAAGGGGCAGACAGGCTGCGGGAGCTCGGGGGAGGGTCGGGGAGCCCTGGGGGGCCACCGGGGCCTGACCAGCCACGTCACCAGGCAGCAAGGGAGAGCATGCTGGCCCCAGGACAGGCGCAGCACACACCGGCCCCATGCGAGCTGCCATCAGCCGAGCGGCGGTGCTGAGGACTGGAGGGCAGTGCCAGGCGCACTCTCCCACCCCATGGCATCCGCCCCTGGCAGCAGTCAACTCTCCATCTCGGTGCCAGAGCTCAGCTTGGGGAGACCTGCACACTTCGGTTGGAAATAAGAACTTTTGTAACTGTGCCCCACCGTTCTGCTGAAACAGAGCAGCGGGCCTCTCCTAGGTTTGAAGTCCCGGCACTCAGCTTTCAGGGGCTGGGGAGGGGCACAGGACACGCCAGGATCCACCTGCTGATTGAACGAGGCAGCCCAGATAAAGCTGGGGTCACTGCTGTACCTGAACGCCCAGGCCATGATTACCAGGGACACACACGCCCCTCGGACACCCCAGTCACCAGGGTGTCTCCCATCGGCAGGAGGAGAGGAAGCCAGCCCGCCCCGGCTCAGCTCCAGGGCCCGAGGATGAGCTCGGCCATAGTGGCCTGGGCAGCAGGAAGCACCAGCTAGGACTTCACTCCCAGTCCCCAAACTCTGCAGACAGGACATGGTCAGCGGGAGCCCCTGCCCCTCCCCAGGCTGGGAGGGCACCGGCCTGGACAAGAGCTTCCTGCCTGCCTGCGGCCCGCTGTCTGCAGCTGCTGCCCAGCCTCTGTGGAATCGGCCTTCTGCAAACGTTTCTCAGCATGAGCGGCTTATGACGTGAGAGGGCTCAGGCCGACTCCCCAGCCACCTGAGCCCCAGCGCCCCGGAGGGACCCCAGCTCTGCTCCGACACCTGCTCCTGCAGGGGGAGAGGCCAGCTCCGGCTACCAGCCACCAGCTTCTTCTTGCCGGGGGTCCCCTGCCCATAGCCTGTGGGCCCAGCCCTGGTCCTTGTCCTGAGCTCAGGGCTCTGGGTGTCTGCAAACTCGATGAGTCCTGGACAAAACGAGGAGGATGGGAAGGGGCTGCCCTCCACCCACAGGCTCCCTGGGGCCCCACGCTTCAGCCAAATGACAGCGTCACACAGCGGCTCAGCCCTCACCCCCAGCAGTGGCCCAGGCCCTGCCCATTCCCAGGTGTCGCCTGGCCCTTTCCCTAGGAGGCCGGAGGGCCAGCTGGGTTCTCAGCACAGCCTCCAGGCTCCTGGCTGCATCCTGTGGGCCCCAAGACCCCCGGCCACCGCCCTGTGACCCGCAGGCTCACTGTGGGCCTGACACCTCCCACGCCTCTCCAACACTCCCAGAGCAGGCCAGGGAGGGGTCCCCGGAAGCGGGGGCCACAGCCCCACCTGGCCCAGCCGCACTGGCCAAGACAACCTCATTACTGAAGTGACTGGGCCGACAGCTCGGAGCCAGGGTGCCAGGACCAATCAACCGTAGTTAGCCCTGTCACAGTGCTGCATGGCCAGCCGGCCACCTCAGGGAAGCATCAGGCTGTGCCATCCCCAAGGTGGCCCTGAGGCCCGGCCCCAGCCTGGGCCAGCACACCCTGCCCCTCTCTGGCCTCGCACTGCCTTTCCAGCAGGGGAGGGACCCTCGGGGACGGGGCCCCCTCAGAGGAGCAGGGAAGGCACCTCCCGCAGGCCCAGCTGATCCCAGCTCCTCTGGCCTCCTTCCCACAGTGGGGTGCCGCCCCTCTACCATGTCACACGACTCCACAGCACGCCCTGAGACAAGGGCCACTCCAGCCTCTCCTGCACACACACCCTGCCCCTGAGCGGGACCCCACAGAGAAGTGGGCCCCCACCTGCTCCACCTGCCCCGGCACTGCCCCTCCACTGCCGGGTTCCTGAGGGGCCACACTGGAAACCGAAACCCAGAAAGAGTAGCACGGGGATCCCAGCTTCTTGGTCTGCACAGAGGCTCAGCGCAGGGTGGCCGGCCAGGCTGGGACAGCAGGGGTTGCAAGGGTACTCGCCGTGTGGCCCAGGTTGGGTTTCGACCCCCACAAGGCTGTCTAGAGTGGAGGTGGGATGGGGCGCGCAACCCGAGGTTCCCGGGGGTCTGCAGGAGTGACTGTCCCAGGCTGCAGCGGCAGGCAGCAGACAGCGGAGGGGTGTCCACGGGGAATGCCCCACAGGGAGCTGGCACGCTGCCCGTTGGTCCTGCCACCGGGCTCTGGCTCCTCACTCTGCCGGCTTCCGAGGGCGTGGGGTGGTCAGCAGCAGGACCTGGGCCAAGTGGACACTCCCACTGTCCCCAGGGTGCAGTCAGCCAAGCAGGCTGAACTGCAAGAGGCCAGCAGGACCCGGGCACAAAGGCCAGGCAGACGGCCAGGCCGACAGCTCAGGGGCACCACGGGTTCACGCTGAAGTCACAGCCCCGGGACCTTAGAGAGAGTGACGCGGCCTTAAAGAGGCAAAGTGAGTTGAGGGTGGCACTAAACCAACGTGACCGCACCCCAGAAGAAGACAGCAGGACCTGGACACGCCCCGAGGGACAGCCCCACGAGGCTGGGCGGAGACACCGTCCTTCCTCGGAGAGGCTGCAGCGAAGTCGGCCTGCAACTCTTTGATCTTGGACTTCCAACCTCTGGGACCACAGACATAAATTCTCATTGTTCGCTTACCCGTCGGGGGCGCTCTCACAGCGCAGCCACAGGCAGACTCAGGCCGACCTGGATACCCAGAGGGCCAGCAAGGTTGCGCTGGCCAGCGTGGGGACAGGCAGGGTGACAGCACTCACCTCCGCTCTGTCTGGGTCCCAGCCCCAGCCCCGTGGCCGGAGATCGCCAGCCCTGGCTCCCCTGCTGACCCCACTCCGTCCACCCTCCTGGCTGCCAGTGTCCTCCCTCCCGCCCACAGCCAGGAGGCCCCTGCAGGTGGTAGAGGCCAGGCTACCACAGCCCCTGCCCAGACCTGGCCCCTGGCCTCAGCCCATGGATCAGGGGGACACCTAGGACAAACCCTCCCCTTGTCCAGCCCACCCCAAACCAGGCTTTTGCCAAACACAGTCAATAAATTATTCAGTTTGCAAAATGCCATTATGTGCAAGTTTACTTAATTGAATAGAATAATTTATGGTAAAACCTGGGGAAAGGAAGATCGATGAGGAGCGGCAGGGAGGAATGATTGAGTGTCAGGGAAGGCAATTTGATTTTTATCCCTCATTATAATAATGTTAAGGGGAAAACATCAACTTGGGTCAGAATCAATATTTGCAGAGTGGCTGGACCATGAATTTTAACTGGAGGTGGTGAGGAGGTGGCCAGTACGTCAATAATTAATGCTGCGTCTGCCGCCACAAATAACGGCTGGGTTTGGGTACATTTACCCGCTACCCACAGATTCGCTGGTGATCATAAAAGATAATTTAGGGGTCAGTCTGCTGGCGACGCGTGTGCAACATGCCCAGCATGATTCAGGACGCAGGTGCGCGTCGGCTCCCCACAGATCACCGAAGACAAGGGCGCGAGTGCCCGCTTCTTTGTTGTGGCCCCGCATGGCAGCAAGAGGGCCAGGCCACCAGCCAGGCCAGGAGCCAGGAGCCGACTCTGCAGCCTGAGTGCCGGCCCCAGGGCTCTCCGACGTGGACTTCAGGACCTGTTCCCACTTCGGAGAGAGGAAACTGTGGGTCAGAGCCCGCCCCACCCCGTGCAGACCCCTGGCTCCTCCGGTGGCCACGCAGTGGGGCCTCCGAGCTGGGCTCATGGTGGGTGGGGAAGGCAGACACAATTGTGGCCCTGGGGACCTGGCAAAAAGCCCAGGCTCAGACACCACTCCGGGCCTCTCAGGGACCAGGGTCCACCTGTCCTGGGTGGAAAGTGGTGGCCAGCGATTGGCCTTCTAGTGAGAGGCATGGGCTCCCTGGGTGACAGAGGGCATGGCCCTCCCACTATGACCTGGCCTCAGGGGTCAGCTTCTCCTGGCTGCTGTGTCCCCGAGGCCTGACAGGCACTCTGGGTGCCAGGACCCACATCCAGCTGACTGAGCCCTGCCCTGCTGGCCACCCAGGCACTGTTTCTGTGCCCCCAGCCCAGCCCTGAGTCCAGAATCGGGACGCCTCAGATGTCATGGATGGGCAATGATGGACAGATGTGCGGATGGATGGATGAAGAGGAGATGGATGATAGTGGGAGAGATGGGAAAGAGGCGTGACGGATGGGGGCGTGGAAAACGAATGACTGACAGAACGAGAGGAGGGTGGGCAGGTGGCTAGAGAGCCTGGGTGGACACACAGGGGGATGGCGGGCCTCAGCAGGGCAGGCTGGGCCTGGGCCGTCTCCAGCACCAGGCAGATACCCGGTGGTACCAGCGAGTGAGCACACGGGGGCTGGGAGCGCAGCCCTGCACGGAGCTCGGGCTCCATCCCTCAGGGACAGGGAGTGGGTGTGAATGGGGGTGTGCACGGAGGGGACGGGGCAGCCTCTCCACCCTCCCAGCGCAGCACCCAGCACCCACCAGAGGCGTGACCTGCCCCTTCTCAGCCTGGGCCCTGCACCCCAGCCACTCGACAAGCTCCCACTCCGGGGGCTGGACGCAGGACTCCAAGCCCCGCCACGGCTTTCCCAAGAGTGTGGGGTGGCTTCCCTCGCAGGGGCGTCCTCCCACACGATGCTCACCCCCACCAGTCACCACCAAGGGTGGGGGACAAAGATCGAGATGGCCCCAAGGGAGACCAGGGGGAGGGACTTCAGGAAACGGTTGTTGACATCACAGGACCCCATCTCGGGCACCTGTCCTTGCCTGCCTGCACCCCAAATGTGCCTCCAGGGTGTTCCTTGTCCTCAGCAGCCCCCTCCTTTGCTCCCAGGAATTACTACTGCAAAAGATGGGCGCACAGTTCCCAAGGAAGAACACATCCGGTGCTCTTGTTTGCAAATTCTACCGGACCTGCATTCCGCGGAGAGCCCCGGCCCCCGGCAGATGTGAGTCTCCACGACCAACCCCACCTCATGGCTGCCGTCAATGCATTTGACTGGCAAAGTCACATCTTCCCTCCCAGTAAAGTCATTGTCACTAAGTGTGATGTGCGACCCCCGCTCAACAGTCTTCCCCACCCACAAATTTAATGCATCAACCAGAACCTGCCAGCCCTACACAGCCGATCCCACAGGCTCTGGCTAGCTTTCCTATGGTGAAAGGTATCAGGATGCAATCTGAGTCTATATTATTTAATGACAAATTTGTTTAGCAACTGGCTCAAAATGACTTGGAAACTTTAACATCTTCATCCTGCCCGGCAGGAGGAGCTAGCACCCAGTATGGTCTCTATCCTCGCCCCCACTGGTCACATGGGGAGGGATGGATGGGTGCGTGGGCAGATGGATGGATGAATGGACGGATGGATGGATGGATGGATGGATGGATGGATGGGGAGACAGACAGGTGGGTGGAGGAGTGGATGGAAGGGTGAATGGATGGATGGATACATGGATGGATGGATGGATGGATGGGCAGATGGGCAGATGGAGAGATGGAGATGACTGGGTGGATGGATGGATGGATGAGTGGATGGTTGGATGAATGAGCAAATTCTTCTCAGCCCAAAGCATACTTCCAGAGCTACTCAGGGGACACCGCCTCGACTGTCTAAAACGTCTTCAACTGAGCAGCTGCTGAAACCCTACCAGCTTCCCGCAGTCCTGGGCCTTGTGCCTGACTGACGTAACCAGAGCCACTGCAGCCACACGGAAGTCCCCAGTCTCCTTTTCCCAGTTCATGACCGGCCCTGTCCCCACCTGCCCCTTCCAAGGCTGCCTGGCCTGCGGGAGGCCTCAGCTCGGGACAGCGGTTCCCCCAGCACTGTCCTGACACCAGTGCCTGTTTAGAGCTGAGGGCCGGAGGTCCTGCCTCTGTCAAGTTGCCCACATGCCCAGCACTTGGGGCATCTCACACCTGCCCACTGTGTCCTCCAAGAAGTGAGGCTTTCTCCCCAGCCAGGACAGGGCCAGGCCCCAGGCCCCTCAGATCAGAACCTGCAGGCACCCAGCCAGGGTGGCAGCAGACAGACATCTGCTCTGGGGCATCGCAACATTCTCCCCAAGCTCTGGGGTCCCTGAGACCGACGCCATCTCTCCCACCTCCGCACAGCCCTGCGCACATGGCCCGCCAGAGGCCTCCCGGGGCAGAGCAGGGCCTGTGCGAGTGTCTGTTTCCTCAAAAGAAAAGACCCTCCGTGCACCACGGGAGACAGATCGGAGCGCACCGCACCCACCCGGGACCCACGATCACCACAGCAGCCCACGCGGGCCGGGCCAGTTGGCTTCTCAGGAGATGAAACACTGGACTTAACCAAAGGGTAGCCTTTGGCCGGGGGTCCACTGGGAGACACTTCCCGCTCACTCGGCTGGGCACTAGGTCTCCCCTGGACTGCCCCAGAGAGCCCCAGGGTCCCGACCTCCCCAGGTAGTGGGGTCAGGCGGAGGGGGTCGAGTGGGGGGAACACAAGCTCACACCAGGTTCCGGGAAAAGGGGAGAGCAGCCCTGGGCCACCGGGTGGACAGATTCGGGGTCTGGAGGGCAGAAGCGCAGCAAGAATCACCAGCCTGTGGCTTGAGAGAGGAGTCAGGCCTGGGTGTCCAGTGCTGCCAGGGCAGAGGAGGGAGGAGAGAGCGGGGGCCACTGAGGAAGCACCCAGGTGCCGGGGAGCAGCCGGGGGGCAAGGAGAAGTGGGGACCAGATGGCAGTGGGGACCACTGCAGGCCTCGGTGTCACCAAAAGCACCCCGGTGACATCTGCTCATTTGCAAGTCTGACGCCCCCATGTGTTGGCAGCACAGCCACACTGCTGCCTGGGCACTCACAGCCTGGAGCCCCGCAGTGGGCCGGGCGCCGCAGGGCCTGCCCAGCCATGTCCCTCACCCCACCTCCTGCTGGCTGCCATCCCGGGGCTCTGCTGGCCCAGCTAAAGGCTGAGGTGAGCACAGGCCCCGGGCTGCGGACTGGGCCTCTGGGGCTGGTCCAGGAGGCCTGAGGGCCCTGGGACCCCCACAGTGGTCACTGTCTCCATTTGCACCCGCAGGGCAGAGGCTCAGCGGTCACCCACCTCTGACCTTGGGTCACCCATGAACCCAGAGAGGTACTGCCCACCCAGGTTAGCAGGCAGAATGGGCAGACCTGGCCTCACGGCCTTGTGGAGAGACTGGCTGTGCCGTCCTCCGCTCCCCAAGAGGCCGCACCGCTCCTCAACATCAGAGCAGAGGTAGGGAGGTGGCTGCGAGCCTGAGCCCCAGCCTCGTCCGATGGGCTCGGCAGGTAAGGGCACTGGCCTAGATCCCGCCTGCAGAAGGGCCCAGCCTCAGCCAACAAAGGGAAAGCGGAGCTGACGTCCATCCTGGGGTTTAGATGGGGTGACCCAGAGGTCAGGGCGAGGGTCTGACGGGATCCCTGGCGCAGGCAGGTGAGACCGGCCCCACACAGCGGTCCCCACGGGACCCACCAGCTTGGCCCAACACACACAGGCTCCGCTGCCGCGCTCGTGGTCCCCCCACGCCGGCCTCTCGGGAGCCCGCATCGCAGCCTTCGTCCAGCCCACAGCCAGGAAGCAAGCGGCGGGTCCCAAGGCCACCCTGGGCGCCTGCTCCAGGGAGGGACTCGGGAGCACAGGTCAGGACCACAGAGCCACACCGGCCGAACCCACCCTACAGTGTGCACCCACAGATCCACACGCCAACCTCTCAGAATCCTCTCCACAGCCTCCTTGCCCAGTTCACAGGGGGCCACTGAGGGTGACAGTGTGGAGTCCCAGCCCCAGCGGGACGAGGAGGAGCTGGACTGGAATCCGAGCCCGCCAGGCTGCCTGCGGTGGCCCAGCCTCCCCGCCACCCGCTCCACACCAGCGCCTGGCATCTCCGCCCCGCACACTAGGAAGTCAGGGATGCTGCAGGCAGGACCTGAGCCCCTTGGCTTGGCCCGGCCCAGAGCCAGGCCCCCCGGACAGCTTGCCCCGTGGAAACTCCTCCTTACAGCCCAAGGTCAAGGCTCCCGGGGCAGCGGCAGGAGACCAGCACCTCCGAACCCTTGGCCCAGTCCAGGACACGCAGGCAGGAGCCGAGGGAGCAGGCGGGGGCAGGCGGGCTGTAGATCACACCCGACTGCCCGGCTCCTGGCCCGGGCTCCTCCGCTCATAAAGATGCCAGGAGCCGGCCGCACTGCCAGGCCCACAAATCAGCATGGGCCCGGATTTAGATCGTCACCCCCTGCCAGCAGCCGGCTCCCCAGAACAGTCACCGAAGCTGTGAGAAATACCGCCCGTCATCACCGGTGCTGGAGGGCGGTGAGATTTATTCCAGACCGCAGCATCCGCGGCCGACTGAGGCGCATCCAGGCAGCTGCTCCTTCCACAGGAAGGGAAATCAAGGCGCAGGTCGGGGAGGAGCTGCCAGGCAGTGGGCGTCCAAGCCCAACACCTAGTGTCCCCTAGAATCCAGGGTCCCTGCCAGCCCAGCTTGCAGGGCCCCCCAGGGGCAGTCCCCGAGGTCATCTGTGGGCAGTGGACTTTCTCCTCAGAGCAGGGGACTCCCAAGTGGGAAGTGGGGGCCCCGGCTCACCCCACTCCATGCCCTCCGCTGGCCTGGTCTGCAGAACGCTCTGGGAGCAGCTGGTTGTTCGGGTGGGTCGGTTGCTGACCGGAGGCCAGTGCCCAGGACACACAACCTGTCTGACCTCACACTCCGAGGTGACAGCGACGGCAGCGTGACGGTGGCTCTGGGGTGACCTCATACAGTGCTGCCCTGTGTTCTCAGGTCTGCCACTGCTCCTGCTCCCCAGGGCTGGGTGGGGACACAGCCACACCAGCAATTTTATTCTGTCATTGCTCTGCCCCCCACCTCTGCGCCATGGAGTTTACTAGCCTGGGCATCACCACGCCAGCCTTGAGAACAAGGCCATCCGCACAGGGCGAGGTCTCATGCACTGCCAGGGGGCCCTGCTTGGGGGGTCTGGGGTGGGCTGGGGAACCGCGGGGCATGGCCCCTGCTTCCTGGGCTCAGGCCTCAGTCCCAGGAGCAGGGGCTGCCTCCCCATCCTGAAACCCAGAGGGACAGGAAGGTCTGTGCCCCCTGCTGGGAGACATTAGCCCCCCGGGGTAACTCAGCCCTCAGGACCCTTGGGACTGTCACCCCAGAGGCCTGGAGACCCCAGCAAGGAAGGCCAGGCCTGAGGGCTCCAGGACATCAGACTGCTGAGGACGGCATGGGGACCAGACAGCACTGCTCACCCAGGGAAATGACAGAGACAAACTTGGAGGGCGCCAGGGGCTGGGGGTGGGGGAAGCTGTTACAAACTGTGTGGAGCTGGACAGAGCCCAGCAGGACAGCAACCTGCCTCCCCCACCTGCGCTGGGGCGAGCGAGCACTGAACACGTCAGCAGCAGGAGACACAGCGCCCCAGGAGTCAGTTCCAAGCCCTGCAGGCCGATGTCCCTGCCCTCCTCCTGCGGCGTCCTGGGTGGGGTCCCGGACCACACAGATTGAAGGGGAAACTGAGGCAGTGGGCGTACAGGTTCCCCTTCTGTTGTTTCACTTTGGTTTCGGTTTTGCGGTGCAGGGGCTGGAACCCAAGGCCATGCACACTGGGCAATGGCTCGCCAAGCCACTCCCGTTGTAAGTCAGAAATGCTCTGAAATACACAGTACAGCACACGGCTCAGGGCACCAGGGCCTGGGGGACCTCTCCCCTGGCCTCCTGGCTGTGGCCGGGCCTGGACAGGGTGGCCCTCGGGAAGGGCTGTGTCACACTGGGAAGGACCCAGGGTCCCTCCGCTGCTCCCACGCCAAGACCACAGACCCCTAGCCTGCCCTGTGCCCGGGCTCCCTGCACTCCAGAGGCCCCACGACTTGTGCTCCTGAGGGGAGACGCCTCAGTGTCCCTGGACACACTGAGACGGGGTTCCGAGCAGCTCTCTCCTGGCCCCCGCTGCCTCCCCAGCCACCCCACAGTGGCCTTGCTTGCAGGAAGCCCCTCCTTGGCTGCTGGGGATACCTCCCAGCCGCCCAGCCTCCCAGCTTCCTCTGAGGAAATGGCTGGACCCCATGCCACGCTGGACACGAGGTCAGGAGGGTGGCCTCTCCCTCGAGCTTCCTGCTCGCTGGAGCCCATCCCAGCCCGGGGTCCCAGGAGAAGAGCAGCCAGTGGGGTCTGCACCCCACCTTGTACCCTGCAGGGAGGGAGGCAGGATGACCTCCAGTGACACGGGGCAGAGTGCCAGGCGACTCCAGGAGCTCAGAGCATCTCCACGCGCCAGAGGCAGCCAGGCTGGGGACGGGGCGCCCCAGGGAGATGGGCCCAGCAGCCACACGATGCTGCAACCCTGGCAGAGAGGACCTGAGACACCCCCACACACACACTAGCAAGGCATCACGGCAGCGACCCTTGGCTCTCAATGTGGGACCCTCTCTGGACACTCCAGGCTGCCCCGCTCAGCCACAGGCAGGAAGGGGCCTGACACGGAAGGAGGGGAGAGACCCGTCCTGCGACACCAGGCCCAGGGCTTCCGGGGCCACAAGGCCCACCACCATCCCATGGCCACTATCACGGCCACCACGCTAGCCCTTGCTGCTGCCCACAGCCACCACTCGAAGTTACCACCTCCTCCGCAACGGGACCTCGAGACCCAAGCACTCGCTCCCAAAGCACTGCTGCTCCCCGGGCACCTGAGACCCCCAGGGGGTCCCACGGGCTCTGGCTTCCTGCTACTGAGCCTGACCCTTGGCGAAGGAGGCCCCTTGTCTTCTGGGACAGTGGCCTCGGGGCCAAACACCCTCTTCCAGCCTGGGTGGCAGGTAGTGCCTGTGGGTCTGCAGCAGGGCCCCCCGCCCCTTCCTCGCCCACCCCCACTGGGCTCCAGGAGCCCCCGCCCCTTCTCCCCACGAGGCCCCAAGGCCCAGGTGCAGCGGGCAGGGCGGCAGGGTGGGCCTGGACGTGCGGACGTGGTGAGCGAGGCGGGCACCTCGCCCCAGGGAGCAGTGGCCCAGTGCCAGGTGGCCACACTGCCTCGCGCTGGTGTCCCTGCAGCCTAGACAGGCGCCCGGCCTCCCCGGCCCCCGCCCTCCAAAGACCCCCTCCCCCACCCCAGGCCTTCCCAGTCCTGCCAGCCCTGGGAGCCCAGACACCCGCAGGCCTCCACGCGACCCTGTTGAGCACATGTGAATGCAGGCCTCAGCACCGCTGCCGTGGCTGGGCCTCGGTTTCCCAAACATTTGGCACACGGGATTCACACGGACCCCCGAGGCTGCAGTACAGAGGTTGCCCAGGTTCTGGCTTTGGCCAAAGAGCTGGGTCCTGGGCGGCCCCAGCTTTCCCATCCATAAAATGGGCATTCTGGGGCTCACATTGTTTCCCAGGCCATAATGACAGGGCTGAGGGCTTTGATGTCCCAGATGAAAGGCCACCCCAGCCTCCCAGGCCAGGCCTGGGACACAGGATTCCTTGTCCAGAAAAGACCCAGGCCGTGGGAATCGGGATCCACCCAGCTGGACTCCAAGGTCAGGCACCCCAGCTTGGACAACAACAGCCCACCAGGCCAGCAGCGCGGTCCAGGGCAGAGGGGCGGCGGCCCGGACAGGGGAGGGACCTGCAGGTGCCCGCAGAAGGCAGGGAGGTGCCCTCCCATCCCCACACCGCACGGGTGACACAGTCCTGGGACCAGGCCGACCGGGGCCTTCGCAGCTTCTCCAAGGCCCCACCTGGGCCGGTGCTGCAGGTCCCAAGAACGGCACCCCCAGCGGGCCACGGTCTGCCCTGCACCACGTGCAAGACCCTCCCTGAGTCTGCCACACCCCACCACCCCCAGTGAAGCCCTCAGACAGCAGTTTGGGTGGCTCCCAGCTGGCTGAGAACAACCTCGCCCCTTCCAGAAGTCTGCGATCTGCTGGAGCCAAATCTCAGGAGACCAGGGTGGGGGACTTGGACCCCACAACCCCAGCTGGCCTGTGACCCCACCCAAGGCTGGAGGCCATGCCTGGGTCCTGGGTGCCCTTGTGTGCTGGCTCACAGGTAGAACAGCAAGGCCCTGGAAGGAGACACCTCTCCAGCCGCGCGGTCCCCAGGCCCAGTCTGTGCCTCTTGGGGCATGACGATCCATGACTCAGAGCTGCCCACCCCTGCAGCCCTGCTGAGCTGGGAGACAGAGACCACACAGGTGTGGCAGAAGGGCCCACACTTGCGCCTGCAGCCAGGGCAGGGCACCCAGCCGAGCCTGCCCTGGAGGGTCCCGAGCATAGCAGCTGCCAACCCAGCTCCCAGGAGGGTGGGGTGTAGGGCACCCACACTGGGGCCAGCGCAACAGTGCATTGTAGCGGCTGCCTGGGCCAAGCCCAAGGCAGAGCAGGCCGGGGTGGAGGTGGGGGCAGGGACAAAGAAACAAGCTTGGGGGACAAGGATTGGCTCAGTGGGACACACTGAGTACCTGAGAAGGGCAAGAAGGGTCCCACAGCGGGTCCTCCAGAATGCTGGGGCCTGGATGAGAAGCGAGGTCAAGACAGGGCCAGGGCCGGGTCCCAGGGACAGCTGGCCACACGGTGGGGACTCTGGCTAGCTCTGGGGCCTGGGCCCTGATGTGTCCAAGGGTGCAGTGCCTCCAAGTCAGGTGGGCAGGGAACAAAGGGAAGACCACAGCCCTTCCGAGGGTCGCTGTCACCCACCTCCATCTCCCCAGATATCCACACCTTGCAGGAAGGCCCCAGCCTGGGACCCCAAAATCCTAGCAGCACCCAGAAGAGGGCATGGGGATTGGAGAGAGAACTGGGTTTGAACCCTGGCTGCTCTGGCGCCCCTCACCGCACCGCGGCCCTGCAGGGCAGCAGCGGAGGCTGAGACCTGCACACCCCCCACCCCGCCTTCGCGTCCCTCAGATGCAGCCCCAGCCTCCTGCCCGCTCCCCACCCCAGGGACCCTCGGAGGGAGGGACAGCACGACCTGGGCCCTGGGACCCCGAGAGGTGTGAGAACAACCGAGGCCTCTTTTATTCACAAATAAAAACCATAGCAAGATGTTATCTACATGTCTGTACAAAGGCCCGGACCCCTATAAAACGCGGCAGTCAGAAAACGCAGGCCTGTGGCTTGGGGACGTTACACAGGTTCCAGGCCTCCCCATCTGCACTGGGGGACATGCGCCTCCTAAGGACACCCACCCTGTGCAGGGCACCCCCAGAAAGAGCCAGGCCCCAAACACCTTCATAGAAAACCATAAAAACATAGATCATTTGTCTGCAAATTCCCACTGCAAACTCCACGTTCATAGGCAAAAAATCATACAAAAATAGGAACCTGACAGAAGGTTTAGAAGCCCTAACCCCTGTCTCTGGCAGGGGTGGTTGGTTTCGTGGTGGATTTTTTTTGCTTGTGGTTTTGGTAAGAATTCCTGCCGTGGAAGAAGGCATCACGTGCATGTGGCCCGGCGTCCTCGGGGCAGAGTGGCGAGCTCGGGGAAGGGCACTGTCCCACTCCAGGCTCCGGAGACTGCTGACGCCCGCTCTGCCGAGAGGAAACCACTGCCAAGGAGAAGAAAGCCGATCCTGACCGGGGCCGTGCTGCCACACGGGCTGCCCGGCCGTGAGAAGGCGAGATCAGGCACGGGCAGTGGGCGAGGCCGCCCCAGCGGGGCCCAGCCCAGTCCGCTGGTGTTGCGAGTCCATAGCACCAAATGCGAAAGGAGAAGAGTCCCATTGAGGTTAAAGGCACTTGCGTGGCTATCTGCATGGCAACCGCCCCCGTTCTCCCTGCCCTCGCTCACTCCGTCCTAGGCCACTCCACCCCCACTGCATCTCCTCTGAGACCCCCGGGCCTGCACAGACCCCGCCCCCCATCCTCAGCCCTCGAACCCCTCCACACCCCTGCTCCGTCCCATGTCCACCTCACATGCCCTGCACATCCCGTCCCCTCCCCTGCCCAGTGCCCAGCCTCAGACGTCCACCTCCTGGGGCCCTGGCCCGGTAGCAGTGGTGGTGACGCTGATGTCAAAGCAGGTGACCATCATGACGTGGGCCTTGCACAAGTTGACGCACTGCTCCAGCGCGGCCGTGGCGCGCTCCAGAGCCGCCAGGTACTCGGCCGACTCGGGCTCCAGCTCCGGGTCCACCTCGACTGGGGAGGGACAGAATGGGGTCAGGGAAGGGGCCAGGTGGCCGTCAGGCTCCCCCAAGTCCCAGGAAAGGCCAATGCCCTAGGGCCTCCCCGTCCACCACCTCTCGAAGGACAGCAGCCGGAAGGCAGCCAGAAGCACGTGGCAGGGCGGGGACACGGCAGACGAGGGAACCAGGCAGGGGGCAGGTCCTCCGGCCTGGGACACTCACACTGCTCCAGCCAGCGGCCGGGCTCCACCATCAGCCGGCCCTGGGTCTCGGCCAGCTCCTCGCAAAGGTGGTTGCGCTTGGCCTGCACCTCTTGCAGCCGCTGCTGCCTGCGCTCGGCCGGCCGCAGCTTGGAGCTGACGCACACCAGGCCCTGCGGCAGGGACAGGCGGGGCTCAGGTGTGGAGCCCGGGGCTCTCTCCCGGGGACATCCAGCACACCAGGCCTGCCTCCCCCCGCTGCCCGTGCGGGCTCACAGGAAGGCCTCCAGTGTGGGCAGGCACAGACCTGGGGACCCCGCCTGCCACGTTGCCCAAGGGGGACACCCAGGGCCACTGCAGGCTCGGGGCTGGACTGGACCGGTCCCTACCTTCTGCGGCTCCTGGGAGGGCTGTGGACAAGAGAAGGGTGGTCAAAGGTGCCCGGCCATGCCCCCACAGGCCCACTCCGCCACCCCAGGCTCTCAGCCTCTAACCCCTGGCCCCAACCTGAGATGGGTCCTCCCGCGGGGGCAGCCGGTGACGCTGCAGGCGTGCCACGTCATCGATTTGATACACCTTGATCTCGAAGGGCTCCTTCAGAGAGCCGGCCAGGGGCGGGGGCAGGTCCACCCACTGCCCGGGCAGGGTGGGCTTGCGGCCCAGGGCAGTGGCATCGGGCAGCGGGGCCGGGATCAGCCTCCGCCGCTGCATACCTGAAACAGAGGACCAGGCACAGGTGAGCAAAGGCCAGGCACCTTGGGGTCCTCCAACTCCCAGGCCCGGTCACCTTCCCCTGGACGGCCACCCCGACCGCCCCGGGACAGGAAGAGGCCAGGCTGCCGCCCCGCCCCCGCCCAGCAGTCCCGGCACAGACATCTAGGAGGCCGGGACACTCTCGGGGCGAGAGGGCCCGGCTCACGCCCAGCCCTGCTGGGCTCTGCAGGACTTCACCTGGGATCCCACCAGCCTGACCCCACCGGCCGAGGGCCAGACGCTGGGGTCGCGATGGGCTCAAAGGGCAGCGCTGGGCGCTAGTGTAAACTGCAGAGGGCCGAGCCCATCGCACCACCCACCTGTGGCCCTCTTCTTGGGGGACTTGAGGCTGCGGGAGCGGGCGCCCAGGGAGGCAGCCCCACTCTCGCTCATGGAGTCAGGGGCCGAGGACGCGCTGCCGGTGGCCTCGCTGTCCCGCATCACGCTCTCGTAGCCGCTGCTGCCGCCACTGTGGTAGAAGAGCGCCGTGCGGCCCATGGCGGGCGGGAGCTCCCCGCTCAGCACGCTGCTGTTGTCACTGCCATGCCCGCTGCTGTAACGCTGGGGCCGCCGGGGAGCCGTCACCTTGCTGTAGGGGGACGGCAGGGCGGGGCCCGCAGGTGGCCGCTCCTCCGCCACGTTCACGCCACTGTCATTACCACTGTCCGAGTCCGCGGAGCCCCACGAGGGGCTGCCTCTGCCAGGGGCCCCACTGGCCGCCAGCTCATGGACACGGCTGTGTGCAGCCCGCAGCGCCTGCTTGGTGCCCATGATGGTGCCCCGGCCAGCCTTGGCCCCGATGCCAGGGGCAGCCCGTGGGGCCGCTCGGGGACCCGTTCCAGGGCCGCCACAGGGCCTTCCAGCCACTGGGGCCAGTGACTTCACTGTCCCCACAGCCCGAGAGCCACTGGCCACAGGGCTGCGGCCTTTGGCCCCACCAGCTGGGAGCTTGGGGGCCCCTGTGGCCTTAGCTGGGCTGCCCCGGCAGGCAGGAGGCAGCCCGGCTGTGGGACTGGCAGGGGGCACACCCAGCCTGGGCACAGCCCGAGGCGGCCGTCCAGGGGCCTCCCGGACCTTGCTGCTGCTATGCGCCAGGCCCTCGTACCGCTCCAGGGACATGTGGCCAGCAGGACGATGGGCCACCTCCATCTTGCCTGCCCGAGCCTTGAGGCTGGACGTGGCCTTAGGGATAGCATGGTCAGCCCGGCTACTGGGCCGGGCCTCCTCCTCCGCACGCAATGTGGCAGCTGCGCCCACCCGGGTGAGGCCTGTGGCCAGGACGGTGGCCTGGGCCGGGCTGCTCTGCTCCAGGCTGGACTTGCGCACAGGCGGGGCCGGGGGGGCCACACCCCCAGGCCTCGGGAAAAAGCCCCCCTTGGAAGCCGAGCTTTTCTTGCTGCCAGGGGAGCCCTTCAGGCCAGCAGGGCCGGGGGCCGCCTCAGTCACAGAGTCCCCACAGGACATGGCCCGCGTGGTGACCCCCAGGGTCGTGGCACCCCGCCGCAGAGGCGGGATCCAAGCCACAGCCTCTGGCCTGCGGGCCGCCCTGGTCACCACTGCAGAGCTGTCCATCAGCCTCTGGGCACAAGCTGGTCTTGCCTGCGCCTCGGAGAGCCGGGGGGACCCCGGGGTAGGGCTGGGGGCATCACGGTCACCCGTGCGAAGCAGCCACGGGTCCTCAAACAGGCTTCCAGGGCCGGGTGGGCTCCGGCCAGGGTGAGCGGAGGCCACGTGGCTGGCTGCGCAGGGGGTCCTGGGCTTGCGGGGAAGGCTGGAGTGGAGGGTCTGGCCTGCAGCAGCACCCTGTGAGAACCCGGCCCAAGGCTCCCAGCCAGCTCGGGCCAGCCCTGCTGCCGCTGCTTCCCCAGCACGAGGACTCCGGGCTGGACCAGAGCCCTCGGGTCCACCCTGTGCAGCAGACCGGACACCACCGTCCAGGGGGCTGCCCCACACAGAGGGCTCTGGAGGCCCAGGTCCCGCCGGCACACTGGGGCTGAAGGGAGACTGTGGTGTGGGGCTGCGGCTGGCGGCTGTACAGATGCCAACCTCATTGAGCCAGGAGCCCACGGAGGAGGCAGGGCTGCCTCCTGGCCAAGGCGCTCCCTCCAGCGGTCCCCCGGGGCCGTCAGGGGCCAGGGAGGTGTAGGCGTCAAACTCATCGTTGATGCTGCTGATGATGCTGACTGGCCGCGAGCCCGAGGCCAGGGCCTGTAGGGAGCAGTCGCTGCCGAAGCTGGCCAGACTGGAGGGCCGTGGGCTGCCAGCCAGACCCCCCAGGGGCAGCTCCTCCACCACTGTGAACACCAGCTCGTCCTCACCGTTCAGCTCCACCGGCTGCTGCAGCGTTACCGTGGTGGTCAGCAGGCCCCGCTCTAGGCGATGGCCTCGTGCAGATGGGCCGGGGCAGACTGAATCTGGGGTCAGCAGAAACCGCCCCTGCCCGCTCATGCCCAAAGGGGGTGTCCACACCGCTCCATCAGTGCCACCTCCCCCAAGTTCCACAGGGGCTCCCAGGGCTTCTGGCTCCCTGGGTGCTGGAGGGGCCAGGCTGGGCAGCAACTTCCGGGCTCCGCTCCCCGCAGCCTTCTCCAGGGCCGGTGGCTCACACTGGGTGCTGTCAGCCTCTTGCTGGTCACCCTGGGCACCAGTCCTGGAAAGTTCAGGGACGCTCTGGTGGGTGTCAGGGCCAGGGCTGCCTCGAGGGGTGCTGGTTGCCATCGGGGGGCCCACGGCCTTCCTGGGGGATGCAGCCTCAGGTGGCAAAGGCTTCCTGCCTCCACGGGCCAGGCCAGCCTGGGCTCTGTCGCTGCTGCCCAGGGACCCAGGTGGTTCCTCGCTGCCATCGATGCATTCCAGCCGCTCCTGCAACTCAGCGAACGTGCTGCAGCGGAAGTGGTCAGCATCTCGGGGGCCATCAGAGGGCCGCCGGCGGCTCAGGGAAGGGATGATGGGCACGAAGTCCGGAGGACCCTCGTTGTCGGTGAGCTCACGGTCCGACAGCGCCGTCCCGCCTGGCCCCACGTAGATGACCGTGTCGCAGGACTGCTCGCTACTGGACGAGTAGTCGGGGTCGCCAGGCAGGCCGGGCACCAGACGGTCAGGATCCAGGGCCACTGCACGCGAGTGGAAGGGCCGCAGGTGGGGGACGCGGCGGGCCCGGCCCTCCTCACAGGAGCTCTCCCCGCCCGAGGAGCTGGACGCGTGCTGGGGAGGCAGCAGCATGGGACCTGTGAGCACCCCGCACCTGCAGCCCACCCGGCCCCACTCCCACACCCTCCCGGCAGCACAGGGCCCCACCTTGGCCTTCCTCCTGCGCAGGCGGTGGACGCGGGCAGCCAGCTGCACAGTGCTGAGCGTCTCGGCGTGGTGGGCTGGTGCGTCTGACACGTGGGCGATCATGGTGGTGCGGCAGCCGGTGGTGGCCAGGGACTCCCGCAGCAGCACGGTGAGCCTGTGATCCCTGGGCACCAAGCAGGGACACCATCAGGGCGGAGGCTGAATGAGAGGGAGACCAGCTGCACCCGGAGCCCCGGGCCGTCCTGACGCCACCTGCCTGGTGCCCCCACTCACCTGTAGGGCACATGTTTGGCCCCGTTGACCAGAGCCAAGATGACACTGCCCAGGGCCGACAGGGACAGACTCAGGGAGCCCCCGGCAACCTCCTCAGCCCGGCCAGGCGCCGACTCACAGCTTCCCAGGTCAATGAGGTGCAGGCGGCTACGGCCTCCAGACACTGGAAAGCAGGGCGGTGGTGAGCGAGTGCCCCAGGGAAGCTGCCCCAGGACCCTGGCGGCGGCAGGGGGCACTTACTTCCCCCCTGGCCGCACTTCTCCACACGGTACTGGTAGACATGCAGCGTGAAGAGCAGGTGGGAGCTGCGGCCCCCGTCCTCCCCGCCGGCCCCGGAGCTGCGGGCGGCCAGCGCCGCGTCCAGGTAGAAGGCTGCCTTCTCCGCCGTGGGCGCCCGCAGCTCGCTTTGGTTCTGCAGCTGCAGGAGGCAGAAGAGATGGTGGTTTTGCGGTTCCGGGCCCAGCATGGCCCCCACCCCACCCACCCTTCGGACCCGGTAAGGACGGGTGACCCTGGTGCACCTGTGTCCCGCTCGCCGGGTCCTCCCGCAGGTATGCGCCTGGAGACTGGGTGTCCTGGAGGCTGCTGGAGGCCACATGGGCCAGCAGGTCCCGCAGGCTCTGGTCCCGGCCACACACCTCCACAGCCGAGACGCGGATGGAGAAGCGCGTACCCGTCCTCTCCCTGCGCTCCTCCACCAGGCGGAAGAGCCAGGAGATGGCACAGGGCACCACGCCCAGGCTCTGGGGGGAGCTGTCCTTCCCGATCATGGTGTACGACTTGCCTGGGGGCCACAGGGCACATGAGGGGCCACCCTGGGGCCACGTGAGCCCCCAGAGCCCAGCCAGACCCGCGAGGGCAGTGCCCAGCACGGCCCAGGGCCCTTGTCCAGGCCTCTGCCTTCTCTGCAGGGCTCACATCCCCTCCCTGTGCCAATCAACAACCACCCTCCTTCCCCACGCAGCCCCAAGGCCCGGCAACTTCAGCAGCGAAGGTGGCAGTGGGGTGTGAGGACAGCGTGACCGGGGCGCTCACCAAGGCTCGTGTGGCCGAAGGAAAAAATGCAGCCATCAGCTCCGCCAACCACAGACTGCAGCACGTCGGCCACGGTCCCCGAGCAGACCTCGGCCTGGGGGTGGGGGTGGGGGTGGGGTGGGGTCAGGCAGGGCAGGGTGGAGGCTGCAGCCATCGCTCCTGTCTCTCCTGGAAGCCCAGGCCTATCTGTCCCGTCACTGAAGCCCGCCAGCCCCTGGGGCAGACCAGGACCACGTGCAGACAGCACGTGAACACATGACACACGCCGCATTTGGTGGCAGGACACGTGTGTGCACATCCCCGTAACACACGAGGGCACACATCCCATGATGCACCTGTGCACACCCCCATAACACAAAGGGGCGCACACAAACCCCCATGCACCTGGGTGTACACACATCCTATAACACACCTGTGAGCACATACGGCCCGTAACAAACCTGTGCATACTGTACACACCAGAGCACACTTGCACACACACAGGGCCAGTGTGCAGAGACACAACCCGTACCACACACGCACACCCCCACCACGGACACACCAGAACACGGCACAGTGCACGCAAGACACAGTCACGCCACCCGCAGCACATGGGGTCGGGAGGAGGGGCCCAGAAACTCCCCCAGAGGGTGGGCGCTGAGACCCTGGGGCTTCTGGGCAGGTGCCTGGCTGCCTCCACCCCTTCCCCCTCACTCCCAGACGCGGTCCGTTACCTGCTCCGAGTCCACGGGGAAGACCGCGTCGAAGGCGAACATCCTGGGTACGGCCGTGGTGGCCGCACGTCGGAGGCCCACACCTCCCGGGGCCCCAGCAACCGGATCGTAGAGGGTCACCTGCTTCTTCCGGGGGTCCACCTTCAGGAAGGACGCGGCCTCTGCTGAACGCTGGGCACCCTGCGCTGGCCAGATGCGCAGCATGACTTTCACCTGGGGCGGGAGAGCCTGCTCTGAGCGCCACGCCCGCCCAGCTGGTCACTAATTACAGGGCAGGAGCAGCAGCGCGAGTTGGGGCAGCAGAGCAGGCCTCAGCGTGGGCACCGACACGGCAGGAATGCGGCTGGAGCAGATCCCCATGAGGTCAGCGGGCAGAGAGAACACAAAGCCCCAGGCGGGCAGACAGGCGAGCAGACGGAGCTGGGGACCGGGGGCCGCAGGCTCAGACAACCCCATGAGGAGAGGGGTGCTGGGATCCACAAAGCAGGCTGAAAGAGGAGGGCCACCCCGTGGGCCCGGGGGCTCCTCAGAGCCCCGGGGGACCAAGAGACTGCAGGAGCAGCTGTGGATGGCGAGTGAAGGAGCCACGCAGGACAATGGGTCTTAAGAGAGCTGGGGAGGCCCGGTGGGGTGGCGGAGCCGGGGCCACTGCCTCTGGCCAGGGCAGGTAGGATGAGCGTGGGTCTGAGCCCTGCAGGTGGCAGTCAGCTGGGCTCACAGCAGGACACTGCATAGCCCCAGAAGTGCCCTACGGAGGCAGCACGTGGCTGGCAGGGTCCAGGGTCCAGGGTCCAGGCCCAGGGCAGGCAGCCGGAGCCTGTGCCGAGAACGGGTCCACTGGCGGGGGGCCTCCAGGTGGGGGCCCAGCGGCCAGGCGCTATTCCCACAGCACCTCGCGTCAGGGCTCCTCCCAACCGGGCACAGCTCCACTTTCTCCTGGAGGACGCTGCTGTCCACTCTCCGAGGGACTCTCTGGTGTCCCCACGTCGGTGTAAATCATATTACCCAAGACTCATTTCAGAGCTAATATTTTTCACGCGTTTAATTGTAAGTGACAGATACAGAACGCTGGTGAAATTGGTTTCCTGCGGTAGGGTGCTCAAGCGCCACCCCCCAGGCGCGGGCGCCGGCCACGCAGACCTGCCCCGCCCCCACCGTCAGGGAGAGGGCGGAAGAGCTCGGCTATTGTGCTGCGGAGGACCTGCACCCCGCCAGGCGAGAATCAATTCTTTTATTCCCCCGACGGCACGAACAAAACTATTTCATTTCCAAACGCCACTGCAAAGCAGACGAAAATGTGCACTTCCTGGTAATTTCTAGCAATTCTTCTCCAGTGTGAACTCCCCACCACTTCAGGGGCCAAATGGGTTCTGGGGGTTTGAGAGAATTCCTGGCAGGGAGGAGACGCCGGGAGAACCAGGACGTGGCCCGCACGTCTGATGACACCGCTAATCCCAGGCCGACCCGCAGCCGCACAGGGAGGGGACCAGGCCGGCAGCGGCCATCCAGGCCGCCCCCTGCTGCCCTGTCCCAGCGCCGAGCCACTGTCTGCCGCCACAGAACCTGTCATTACCGTAGGGAAATGACAGGGTCTTCGCAGGAGGCAAGCCCATTGAGTCTTTCCCCCAAATGTGCAGATACCACAAAGCCGGAGAGGGGAAAACCCTTTTGCATTTTTAAAAAAAGGGCTTCCAGCTCCCCGGCCGGGGGAGGTGGCCAAGGCAGGCGAGGGGGAGGGCACCGCCCAGCACCCACCCTGCGAGAGACGTCTTTCTTAACGCCGCACTATGATGAATTATCTTAAGTAGCACATTAATGTCAGAAATTGAGCGCAATCTAACTTCTTCCCTGTGACAATATTAAACGCCTTTCAAGAGGCATTTCTGACTATGGGACATTAGTGCTAATCACACTCACAGTGGAGGAGGGGCAGCACGGGGAGGCGGAGACGGAGCAGCTTGCGGCCAGGGCCTTGTGCCTGGCGAAGCCAAGGCTGACAGTCACCCACTGCGGGACCACCTGGGTCGGCCTGGCCCCAGGACCCTGTGACAGAACAGCCAGCCCGCGGTGGGTCCCTGCTCAACACAGCGCCGCCAGCCAGAGGCAGCCCTGCCCTGCGCCCACCTCACCCAGGTGGAGAAGCCAGGTACAGGCAGGCCAAGTGTCCAGGCCAGCAGAGGCCGGAGCAGGATCTAGTGCCGGGCTGACACCTGACCTCCCTGGCCCCATCCCAGTCCCCCGCACCTCTCCCCATCAGCCCCGCGCCCCACAAACCCCAGGCAGCAGCCATCTGGCCAGCAGACCCCGTGCGCCTGCTCTGAGAGGCTGCCGCTGGTCAGGGGTGAGACCCGGGCCGGCCTCCCTCCTGCTCACAACCTCACCCCCGGGGCCCTGCAGGGACAGAGCCCACATGCAGGGTGGGGGCAGCCAAGGCTGGCAGGCAATCTCGGGGCACAGCTCCCTTCCCCCGTCCCACCAGTAGCACCGTGCCACCCGCTACCCCAGCACCTTCCCAAAGCAGGCAGGGACCTCGCCTGGGAGCAGGGCGCCAACCTGAGCCCCAACCCCTCAGCTGGGCAGCTCGGGAAGAATGAGAGGCTTCCGGTGTCCAGGCGAGGAGCCAGAGACAGACGTGGTGACCTGGGCCCAGGGGGAAGGCCACTCGAGACGTACGCAGCCGGAGGAGGCTCCCGTCAGGCAGCTCGGGGCTCACGGCCAGCTGCCCACACCCAGCCCTGGCACAGCCCTGGTCCCCCCACAGGCCACTGCCAGCCCAGGCTCTCGAGAAAGCTATGGGGACGAGTGAGTCCCCAACCCAAGAAGGAGCAAGGTGGGCTGGCCTCAACCCCCAGTCAGTGTTCTGGGGTGCAGGGTGGGGCCCGGGCCCAGAGAGCTTTAGGCCCTGCCTGGCCAGTTTGCTCAGGACCCCGACACGATCCCCATGGCCCTGGGCAGGACAGGTGGCAATCTTGGCTCTGCAGGGCCAAGACGCCTGGGAAGCATCTGGTCCAGGGCCGTGAGAAGGGATGGAGTGAGGAGAGGCTGCCCGGGCCACAGCTGTGAAGGCCCGGCCAGGCAGGGCT
Organism: Dasyprocta punctata; assembly: GCA_004363535.1. Classification (NCBI taxonomy): domain Eukaryota; kingdom Metazoa; phylum Chordata; class Mammalia; order Rodentia; family Dasyproctidae; genus Dasyprocta; species Dasyprocta punctata. Next base: position 76,787 of record RJWM01002086.1, on the reverse strand, counting down.
CTGCCAGCGTCCCAGCTTCCTCCCCAGCCCCCAGCCCCCAGCCCTGGGCGCATGGCCCCTGGGAGCTGGGCCCATGGCCTGCGCTGACCACCTGTGCAGTTGGGAGTCCACAGGGCCAGTGTCCCCTGAACAGCACTGGGCAGGAGCAGGGCAGCCCCAACCCCACCACTCCCAGGGAGAGGTTCAGGGAAAGTCTAGGGCCCAACCTCCATGCTGGCTGTGGCCCAGGCTGTGGCCCAGGCTGTGGCCCAGGCTGCCCACCCTCCCCGGGGAACAAAAGCCCACCCCTCTGGGGTGATCCCATAATTCCCCACTCTGCAGGACTCAGACTGGGTGTAGTCACTTCCTGGGTTCCCAAGGTGCTCTGGAGACCCACCTTCCACAGCCCCAATGTCCGCGCAGTACCCCAGGCTTCCCATCCCCCCTTCAGCACAGCGCCCCATCTGTCCCCACTCCAACCAGCCTTGTCCGGCCTGGAGAATGAACCAGGCCCCTCTTCCTCCTGCACCTTCTCTGACACCTGGGTCCCTCCCAGAGTCACCCAGCCTTGCACCAGCTCTACCTTTCCAAAGCTGCCTGGGTTGTCCTTGGCCTTGGAGGCCACCCTGAGCAGGCAAGGTGGCACCGGGGGTGGGCACAGCTGAAGGACACCGCTGAAGTCGGTGGGGTAGGTGGAGGCGCTGCGGGGGGCAGGTGCGGGCGCCGGGTGGTGCTTCTTGCGCTTGGAGGCCAGGTTGAGCTTCTGTGCGGCCCTGGGGAGGAGAGAGCGGCTCAGCAGGTCCAGCGCAGTCCCTCGACCAGGTCACTGTGTCCACACACGCACCCACCTGTCCCACCCCCAGGCCCTGCCAGCCACACCAGGGAGCAAACAGCCAGAACTGTGGCCGCCCAGCCACGCACACCTCCCCGCGGGGGTCTCCTGGTGGCCACCACACCCCTCCCTAGCAGCGCTGCCCAGCACATGGGCAGGGAACAGAGGGGCCAAGCAGATGAAGCACTGCCCGGGCTGCAGTGGCCACTTGCAGGCAGCGGGACCTGGGCATATTAGTTTACCCTCCCTGTGCCTCGAATTCCCCAGCTCTAACGTGGGGGGATGACTCCCAGGGGCCCTCATGAGCAAGTAGGTTCAAAGGAGCTTAATTAACGCTACTAACGGGACTACTGCTCTGCTTCAGGGCAGGGACTGCCTCGTCCCCAGACCTGGGGCCAGCACAGCCTCCGGGTGCCGACACCCGGCCCACCCGACACACACACGGTGTGCACGCACGTGTAAGGCACACGCACACGGGGGCACACACACGCGTGCCCAAACTTGCACACAATCTGGGCCCCGGACCCGGGGCCTTCCTGGAAGCTGACTTGCTCTGCTGGTCCCCAGCCTTCCCCAAGGGCTCCCTCAGCCCCAAACTCTCCTTCCACCGCATAGAGCTGAGGCCACAGGGCCAGGCCCCAGAGCGCTCCCCTCCAGCACCCAGGGACCCCACCCAAGAGGAAATGTACACCTGTGGCCCTGTAGGCCCCGCTCGCACAGAAGAGCCCAGTGGCCCCTCCAGCCACCCTAAGGTGCCTGCCTCCTCCCAGCCCCACAGCCTCTCAAGAAGGACCTGGTGAGGGGGGGCTTCTCGGCGGCCCCCACCCCACCTTCCACCGCAGGGGCGAGGTCTGCCGCGCACTCTGCTTAACTCCTCTCAACGTTAATAGAAGTTGTCTTTTAAGAGGCCCCAGGGAGGGCTTCCTTCTCTCGAGGTGCCATCGCGGAGAATAAAAGTAATCTATGACGTGTGGCGGAGCCCGGGACGGAATCACGGCCGGCGCTCTCATCTGGGAAGGGCCGGGTGGGGGCGGAGGTCGCAGGCCTGGGAAGGTCTCCGCCGTCTGCACCTGCAGACCCTCGGCCTTGGCCATCAGGCCTCACTGGGCATCGCGAGCACACAACACGCCCCCTCCAGCCCAAGCCAGGGGCTGGCACATCCCATGCACGGCCAGGAAGCCACAGGCAGAAAGAGGCAACACTTCACCCACTGCAGCCTGAGAAGGCCAGAGGACGTGGCTCCCAGGAAGTGGTGTGAACCCCAAGGAGCAGGGAAGGGCGGGGGCTGTAGGGTAAGCAGTGAAGGCTCAGGGGCTCTCCCTGACCGCACCCCACTCCCCCAGGGATTTCCCAGCAGCCGCAGCAGAAAGAAGGCACCCCTGTACCCACACACCACGCACCTAATGTGCAGGGCACACAGAGGCTGGGGAGGAAAGACCGTGAGAGACCAGAGGTGCAGGGGACTGGAGCAAGGTCCAGGCAGAGACCACGGCCAGCTCCACCGCTGCGCACCCCTCCAGGACCAGCGTTCTGTAGCACAGACCTCAACCACACCAGGCCACCTGGAGACCCCGCTGCAGCACCTCTGAGGCCCTGCGGACGAGGAGCCCACAGCTAACAGCCAGGGATTCGCACACCCACGTGACCTCCAGGATGCCAGCAGCCCAAGGGGCTGGGAGCCGCCAGGCCACGCCCAAGCACCCACCCAGCCCCTGGGGTGCCTGCTGTCACAGCCACCTGGTGGGGTGCAGCGCGTCACTGCTGCCACAGTGCTTCCTCCTCTAGTGAAATCCAGGCCCGAGAGTCTGAGACCAGCTCTGGGCAGCACGTCAACACCGCACCTGGCTCCTCGGCTGGCAGAGCCTTAGGGGTGTGCCGCAGCCAGGTGATGCCTTTTGGGGTGCATACCTCTGGCTTCTAAGCAGTGGGGTGACACTGGGACCACTAAGGCACAGCTTCCCAGCTGCAGGGGAATGGGGCTGGCAGGCAGGATGGGCCGGCTGGGCCTACCCTCTGTCCACCCAGGACCTGTGCCCACAAGACCCCAGTCCTTCCCCACCCCTCTGGGACCTCACCTGGAGGCCACCAGCAGGTGACAGACAGGTTCTCCTGCCTGCCTGGCAAAGCATCCAGGAGCCTGCACAGTGACGTCCTGGCCCCACCCCCAGGGTCAGGCTGGAGACCCAGGGGCTGTGGTGCAGTGGGGGCTGTGCTGGAAGGAAGCCCCACTGCTCCCCCATCCAAGCCTGCCGTGGAGACGTCCAGATTCCGGGTCCCAGAAGGGCACAAGGGCGGGCAGGCAGGGGGCACGGCACAGAGGGGACTGCAGTCTGCCGGGAGGGCGCTGGTCCAGCCACCCAGGGAGCTGGAGGGCTCCAATCACAGCCGCAGCAGCCCTGCTCCCAGCCCCGACCCCAGCAGCCTCGGCTTCCCACACGGAGGTAAGGCCCTGAGGTGGAGGACCCGGGTGCTGGGGAGGTACTGGGGGGCAGTGGCAGAGCCAAGACTCATCTAGGACGGCAGGGTCCCAGAACCCCACTGCTGACCCCACCCCACTCCGCCTGCTTAGAAGTGCACCTGCTAGGCTCCTACTCGACCCTCAACACCCACTCCACAGCAGGAGTCCCACTGCCATCAAAGGCCACCTCACAGGAGCCCCTCCCCCACCGGGAGCACTTCCAAGGCAGGGGCAGGCTGCCACCAGGTCCTGGGGTGCAGGTGCAGGGGACACAGAACATGGCCAGGCACGGGCATGTGTGCGGGGGCAGGGGCTGGCCCTGCTGGCCCTCAGTGACTCTAGCCAGGCCGCAGCACCCCACAGCCAGGGCGCAGCCCCTAAGCCCCCTCACCCTCAGCCCTGCAGGCCAAGGATCCCGGCCAAGGGCCACTCCAGGCACAACGGCCTGCTGGGACACCCATCCCAACCGGGCCACACCCGTCCCCCGCCGTGTGACTCAGGGTGCCCCGCTGCTGCAAGTAACCGTGGTGGGCGCCCTGAAAACCTGCCTCACCGCCCAGCTCTTGTTTCTTCGTTTCTATGGCGACGTCCCAAGGTCAGAGGCATGGCGCAGGCAGGAGCAGCACCAGCCTGGCTCAGACAAAAGGCAGCTGCTCGGGCCGCTAATGAGTCGGCGTGGGGGGCCGCTCTGCCAGCCAGGGCTCCTCTCCCCCACAAGACCCCCTCAGCCGCAGGGCCTCAGGCCCAGGTGGCCCCCCAGGTGTTCCTTCTTTCCCCCATTTCAAGTCCTCCCAACGCTGAGCCCGGGAGTCCAGGGACAGAGTCACAGAAGTGGGGACTCGGTGTGGGGGTCACAGGCAGCAGCTTGGAGGTCTGCCCCTCCCGGCCCACACCTGGGGACGGGCTGCTGGCCACCCACCACCCCCCGGGCCCCAGCCGGCTCCCTTCTCCTAATTGGGGAGCCGCCGAGGCCAGCCTGGTGATGGGAAGCTGCACGCAGAAGGGAGTGTGTCCATCAGCAGAGACAACACCCTCATCACATGCCCGGTCACTCCCCAGCAGGCCCCGCACGCCGGGCCGCACTGATAAGACGCCCTCCTCCCGCCCGCCGCCTGGTGATTCAGGGCCAAGCTTATCAGCACCCGCACGGGTGCTAATGGGACAGTGACCCACAGCTGCGCTCGCCATGACCACTCATTACCGCGATTACATCCTGTAATCCGCAGCCCCAGACCCCCAAGGGGTGGGAGCAGGGGCTGGGTCTGGGGCTGCAGAGCCAAGGACTCCGTCTGCTGGGCTGCTTCCCTTGGCCAGGCAGGGGGACGGCTCACTCCACACGCAACCCCCAGCCCCCTGTGCACCCACGGGACCCATACCCACAGGACCCACGCCCACACCAACTGACACCAAGCACTGGGGGTCTGGAGCACGCCAGCTGTGGCCTGTCCCTCCCCGGCACCCTGAGCTCAGGCCTGGGACAGAGGCCCAAGGGACCAGTCTGCCCTTGAGTGATGCCCAGGAGGCCAGTGGACAGGAGGAAGAGCCGCGCAGGGCGGCTGCGTCCCTGCACAGTTCACCCACCCCACCAGGCAGTGGGCAAGGTCATCATTCTGGCAAGCATGGGCTCAGGCCACCAGGTGCCAGCCCCAGGTCCCCGGGGGCACCATCCCCTACACACGTCCCGAGGCCCCCAGGACGTACCTTATGAAGAAGGAGGCTGCGGCAGACGGACCTGTGGAGCTCCCTGCTGAGGTGCCGGGGGCCGGCGTGACCAGGGCCGATGTGCAGGCCCCCGCCCGGCCCCACGCCTTGGACAAGCTGTCAGGGCCCACCACAGGGGTGCCGTCTCGGACAGAGTCTGCCACCGCCACGGCTGCTACTGCCGCCTCAGCCTGGGAGGAAAGAAAATCCATGTGAGACTTAGGCGGGTGGGCAGAGGCGCCCACTGCCCTGGGCACCAGGAGCTTGGGAGACAAGCTGTGCACCCCAGAACCCACATACTCCCCAGTACCAGGGATGCCACAGGTGTAGCTGGGAAGCCCCAGAAATCAGAGCCAGGTGACTCCAGCGAGACACAAAGACTCATGTCTCCAGCTCCGAGCAAGGGAGAGACAGAGATGGCCACGCCAGGGCCTGGGCTCCTGGCCTCCCACCAAGTACAAAAGATGCAGAGACCACAGAGGCCCAAGGGGCGGAGGGGCCCCGCACCCCAGCGGCCCGGGCAGCCTGGGAGGCCCCGGGGTTGTCACTGGACAAGAAGCCACATAGATATTTGGCCCGGGCGCTGCCGCCCTGCATTTGGTAGTGTAGGACGCTCCTGAGTCTGAACCACTGTGAGGCAATTCCAGCTAATTAGCTAAAATAAACTCCAGAAGGGAGATGGCTCATGCTGAGCTCAGATGCAGGGAACGCCCGCCAGGACGCCGCCAGTGCACTCCGCTGGCATCCTGACGCGTTCGTCTGCCCCTCAGGCCTCAGACCCCTGGCAGGCAGGCCACCGTCCCCCTCCCCAGGGCTGCGGTCCCCAGCCCTCCAAAGTGCCCAGCTCCAGCCAGCCTGGGGAGCCTCCACAGCCGGACCCAGGCTCCCCATCCAGGTGAGCGGAGCGGACAGAGGCTGAGCCCAGTGTCCTCGGGGCCTCCCAGAAGCCAGGGGGAGCACTGCGGCAGAGAAAGCCCCCAGGCTCCGGGGAAGCCTTGGTCACCGTCATCGGCAGCTCCCCACCACGGTGGGCGTCACTTCCCCAGCCTGTGGCCAGCGCCAGATTCCAAAGCCTCTCGGGACAGTAGCACGAAGAAGCCCATCTATGGAAACTCATGGCCAGCCCTGAGCTCAGGCCTGCGGAAGGCCTGTGCTCCTGGCCCTGGGCTATGAGCAGGAAAGGTCAGTCGCGGCAAGGGTGGACCTACAGCCTGGGCAGAACCTGGCAAGGTGCGGCACACCACGCCCTCCACCTGCCTGCAGGGCAGGAACTCCTGCACACCTCTCAGAACCCAGCCTGGCCCGCTCCACCTCAAACGTGAATTCCTTTCCTGTCAGTGCGTGTTCCCTGGGAAAGACCCAAACACCTGTGAGGGACAGAGCAGCCTGGGAGAGGACAGGTCTTAAAGTCACAAGGTGGCCCACGCAGCTCCGGGGCACAGGGCCAGGTCCAGCTGCTCCCGGAACGTAGGAGGGGTGCGTGGCCACAGCCAGGATGGCACCGCTCAGGCCCAGCCACACCCAGCTCCCTGCCATCTGCAGGCGTGAGGCTGAGGCCACGGGGTTCTCGGCGGGGCTGGAGCCGCTCCTCGACCCCTACCCACGCCCAAGGGCCCGGCCACCCACCATCACCTCCTGCCTCTCCACCTCCAGCCGCTGCACGGAGCCACCTGCGCCCGCCGGGCCACCCGCACTGACCTGTCTCAGCAGTCCCGCACCAGCCGCGGCTCCACCGTCCCATGGCTCCGACCACCGGGACGGCCACTGCCAATTCCTGCCAGAAGCAGAGCCCAAGCCAAAAGAAGCCGTCCCAAGCGAGAGGTGGGTGGGAGGGAGGGACCACACACGGGACGGGGCGGGCAGGGAGGCGGCCAACAGAAAGCGAGACGGAGTGCCACAGCAGCAACGAAAGGAAAAGCAGGAGAGAGGAGAGCGTGAGGCCGGCCGCGGCCGGGCGCAGCCAGGAGAACCCGCGCCTGCTTACCGCCCCGCCGTGCCAGGCCCTGCCTCAGTGGAGCCGCCCAGTGTCAGCTGGCACCGCTGACTGCCTGGAACACCAGGGTTCCACGGAACACCGTGTAGGAAACGCCACACTCGCCCCTTCCCGGGAGCCTCCAGGCTGAGCCCTCACCTCCAGGATTCACCCAGAGGGAGCCGGCGTCCGCCAGCCATGCCCACAAATGCCTCACAGGCTCGGGCAGAGCCAGGGCTCAAGGGCAGAATCGCCACCCACACAGGCCCAGGCTCCCCACCCGGAGGCCCCCGGAACGGACAGTCCTGCCCACACCCGCTCCACAGACAGGGAAACTGAGGCTCACCCGAGAGGCCCAGCAAGGGTCAGGGAGCTGCATCCGATAGCCAAGCCTGGGCAGAGCCAAGCCCCCACCTCCTCCCCACCGAGCCCTGCACACCTGGCCGCCCTGCAGGAGCCCCTGGGCCGGGGCCACCCAAACGCCACGGACAGGGAGAATCCTGTTCCTCAGGACCTCCCTGCCCTGGGGGTGTCCACGGTGCCCCTGCCCATCTGTGAGAGCTGGCAGTGAGGTGGCCTCCATGTCACCCCTGCCCTGGACGTGCCGGCACGATGGCACTGGGAGACAGGGTGGCCCCATGCCAGGGCCCAGCACCTGGTTGGGGCGGGTGGGCAGGACAGGCCTGCTGTGACACCAAGGCCACTCGGACACACGGTGGTGGAACAACCCGGAAGGCACCACGCCGTTCCTGCGTGCAGCTGCAGGCTCGGGTTTTCTGCGTGGCCAAGGGCTGCTGCACCCAGAATGCCACGCCGAGGCCCCAGCAGGGCTACTCAGCAGGCTCCTCCCCTGGCTCCCCAGTCCCCGTCACTCTCTGCCCCTCAGGGGCAGCCGTCCGGCCAGGCCTGGCCACTCCTCCTCAGCATCCCACACATCTCACGGGGAGGGAAGAGCCCAGTGGGCCAAGCCCTGGCCATCTGCCCTGTGTCCCAGGACAGCGGGGGCTGAGCCCCTGAGGCTGGGGTCTGCCTGGAATCAGTCTTGATAGTCACAGGGCATCCATCACTCCAGAAATATTTCATTCCAGAGCGAACGGGCAGTATTTTAACACTCCAGGGCTACCCCCAGTGACTGATGTCCGGATCGGGGATGTCACCTCATCTGAGTCCTGAAGTTCTATTTATGGTTCTAATAATCTCCCTATTGATTGCTAGGCCGTTCCCTAATTATAAATCCATTCCCGCCTACCCAGAACACAATCAATGCACACATAAAACGGGGAACGGGTGCCCTAAACACCCACGTTTTATGGCATGCCGGCTGCTGGCAGGGACCCCACCCCACTGCCCCAGGCCCCATCCCGCACTAAGGTAAGACTGCCGACATCGACACCGGCCTGTCTCCACGCTCAGCCATACACACGGGCCACAACAGGCCAGGGAGACCTATGGAAGGGACAGCGGGGGCCACGACGGGCCAGGGAGACCCAAGGAAGGGACAGCAGGGGCCCCTGTCTTAGGTCTTGGGCCAATTGCCTCAGGTCTCCCGTGAGGCCAGCTCAGTGCCACCTCCTCCAGGAAGCCACCGCTCGCTGCCCTAGCACACTGCCCCTGGATACCAGAGGTCAGGCCTCCCAGGATGATACGCAGAGTGCTATTCCCGGCTGGGACAGCAGCGAGACCACCCCTGGGGTGAATCGCCACACCAGCTGGAGGTCAGCTATGCTCAGGGGTTCTTCCCCGAGTGCCCTACACTCCTGGCCTGAGGACAGAGCGGCCTCGAAGGCCCAGCCCCAGCAGGCAATCTTGGGACAGCCCAGCCTGGGCAGGGTTAGGCCAGACACAGGGGCCAGCAGGCCAGGAACCTGGGACAGGGGCCTCTGCCCACACCTCCGCCCAGCCGCTGAAATGCCAGTGGGCAGGGAGACCAAGGCCCAGGACCCCAAACTCATTTTAGAGCCCCATAACCACAGGCTGCAGGCGCCTGGAACAGGCACAGCTCACAGCCACCCACAGGTCCTCGGCCCTGGGGCCCCAGGGTGCCACGCAGGGGGCTTCTCTGTGTGGCCATGCACATGCGTGCAGCACCCAGGCACCTGCCTGGGCACCTCACACCTCCTGGCTCTGCCCCACCCCGACCTCAGACAGCCACAGCCGAGGGCACAGTGCTCTCAAGCAGCGAGTGCGCAGGGGCCGGCTGGGCCCGAGGGAAGGGTGCTAGTCACGGCCGGGCCCGCCCACACCCCCAGGGTCCCGGGAAGCCCCGACACTGGGATCCCTTCTCGGGATGGAAAAGAGGGGGTTCAGAAGACACTGGGGAGACCCCAGCCAGCCACTCTGGGCAGAGGGAAAAGCAACCACCTCCCCGGGCCCCTTTGTGAACACTGCCGGTCTCTGGGCCGGGGCAGCTGGGCCTCCACGCAGGCTCGGAGAGTGCCCTGGGAAGGACCTTCTCCACGCACTGTCTCTGATCTCTGCAGAGAACAGGCCCAGCACGGGAAAACCTGTGCCACTTGTTGAGGGTGGCCTGGTGTGGCAGGGTCCTCACAGAGAGCTCGCCCCTCCTGCCAACTCCTGCCCCTCCGTCCCCCCACACGACACGTGGTCTCGGGAAGGTTGGCCAGAGCTGTCCCCAACAGGTTGCAGAGGACCACCCCAGAGATCCGACTGGGGCACCAGGAATGTCTGGGAACTCCCGCCCAGAGGGCATCAGAGGCCCCAGACTCAGAAGAAGCCCAACGCTGACCTCAGCGGCCCAGCACTCACCAGGCAGGTTGGCGGCAGGAAGCTGCTGGCCCCTGAGACGTTCCACATGCCCTCCAGGCATGGCTGCGCCTGGATGGTGACCGTGCTCAGCGCTCCGCCTAGACCAGCCGGGGCAACCGACACCTGGACGCTGGGGCCAGCCGGCCAGGCCAGCCCCTTCCTCCGGTCAGGCGGGGCCGGCGGCTGCCTCCCCGTGGGGCCGGGAGCGTCCCTGGGACTGGTTGTGGCTTCAGGGCCAGGCAGTGCAAGGCCTCCTCGGGGGACATCGGGGTCCTCGCAGCTGGCAGGGGCCTGCAGCAGACTCAGCGCCTCTCGAGTGAGCTGGCGCAGGTGCGTAGTGCAGGCATCGCAGCTGCTTTCGGCCTCGGGATGGCACGTGGGCAGGACCCCGGGCACCGGGAGCTTGTCCAGGAGCAGAGCAGACAGGCAGGGGTCCTGAGGACAGCAAGGGACAAAGCCAGAGTCAGCGGCCAGGCCGGCCACCCGCACCTCGCCCACCGCCACAGCATGCGGCCGCGCAGCGCCATCCATAACTGATTAATAAGCCCCACACGGCTTCATCCACACGAGCCCAGCAGGAAAACAATTATTGGAGCTTAAGAGTGAGGTTCACAGTGCCCTTGATAACTGCCGCCTCCCCCATCATTAACCGCGTGGCCAACAAGAAGCATGGGCCGCGGCTCCCACCACGGGGCCTCAGCATGGGTATGGCCACGAGGCCCCTTGGCCCCAGCTTGGGCAGGGTGGGGACTGGAGACCCTGGCCGGCCCCTTCCAGGTCTGCGGCCAGCACTGGGCGGCCAGCAGGAAAATGAACTCGGGGGCTGCTGTGGAGCGCAGGAAGGTCTCCCCGAGGGGCAGCCCCTTCCCAGGGGGTGGCTCTCCCACAGAGGGGACTCCAGGGGCTGTGCCCAGCCAGCATGGCCCTGCTCTCAGTCGAGCCGGGCCACCGCGGTGACGGGGCTCTTCCACAGGCCACCGGGTAGCACGTGCGTCCTGCGGCAGGGCGGAGGACACGCAGGCACGAGGACACTAGGAGAGTCGCGAATCTGAAATCCTGCAGCCTCAGGACACAGTCAGAGCCCCACACACCAAGGTTACCACCGAGGCCCCCCAAGTCTCACAGATTCAGAGGTGGGGTTCAGAAGGTGGTGCAGGTACAGTGCTGGTTTCCTGCTGGGGAAATGTGCCCCAGAAAACACACCCAGGGCCTTAGAGATGCACTGCGCCTGCACACGGCATGCTGGGCACCAAGCCGGCTCAGGCACTTCCCCCCGCCGACCTTGTCCCCAGGGAAGCGGCCGGGTCACGTGGACAGCAGCTCTCTGGACTTCCGCACACACCAGCTGCCTGCAGTCCAGCCAGCGCCCCCGGTGGGATGTGCACGTCCCACGCACCCGACTCGAGGACACCCCAAGGCCCAGCACACCCCCAGCTGGGCGGCACCACTCCCCTCCACAGGACCATGCTGGCCTCCGCATGGGCTGCTTCCTGCCCGGGTCCCACCGACCGTCCTGCAGTTCTTTTGTGTGATGAGAACCACCAACGCTGTGACCCACCACGGGCCAGGGAGGCTGAGTCCCCGGCTCCTCTCAGGGGCCTCCCAGGGCCCCCAGATTCCACCCCAGCCTGGGTCTCCCTCTCTAGCTGGCTGGAGAGAGTGCCCTGTCCCTGCTTGGTCACAGAAAAGACCACTGTGTCCCCAAACATGCCCCGTTCTGAGCTGAAGGCAAGGCTGCTGGCCCCTTGGCCTGCCCTGTGGGCCATTGCCCGTCCCCATGCCTGGGAGGCTCCTGGCCATGAGTCCTGGGCGGCCAGCGCTGTGGGGACCCCCAGGGCTGCTGTGAGCAAGGCTCGCTCCCCTGCCCCCGTCTCCAGGACCAGCTCACAGCCCCAGGGACATCAGGTCACTGAAAGTGTGACCCACACCAGCCCAGTCTCGAGTTGGCCGGTGGCGCACGTGTGGTGCTCGCCCAGAAGCCTGGACTCTCTCCAACTCCACAGCACCTGCAGGTCTGGTCCCTACCAGCAGCTCCCCGCCCCCACACCCCTGCAGGAATTCCCGGAGCTCAGCCCAGCAGAAAGGGAGGACCACCGTCACCACCACCCCCCGCGCTGCCACTAGAAACAGCCGCTGTAGCTCGACACCAGGTCCACACCAGGCACCAGCACCAGGCCCCAGCCCAAGGGCGGCCAGGCCGGCTCCCCCCCCCACTCTGATTGCGCTGCGTTTTCCACTCTGCAGGAGGCTGTGAAGGGGAAGGAAGCGCCCGCCCCACTGCTGCCATTAGCCAGGCCCGACAGGCCCCACCCGGCCAGCAGTCTTTGTTGTGCTGGACCGCCAGGGAACTCGCCTGTGCTGGGGCCCTCAGGCCTCCACAGCCTGCACCGCAGGAGCCAGCAAGGAAGTGGGCAGCAGGCAGGGCAGAGAGCCCTGAGGACGCACGGCCAGGGGCACGTAAGGGAGGTGACCAGTCCCCAGCCAAGCCCGGCAGCAGGGTCCTCGGGGTGCAGAGCCTGCACAGGCTTCAGGCTGTCATCACACAGGGCCCCGGACGGGGCAGGGCTGCCCTCTGAGCTCAGCCCCGCTGGGAGGCCGCACGGGCTGCCCGTCACTGCTAGGCACCCACCAGCATGGGCACCGTGGCCAGGGACCTGCACTCCGGCAGCGCACGGGCCTGCAGGAGACCGGCCTGGGACAAAGCCCACTTTCTTTCTCTTTTGTCAGCACCGGGGGCTGAACCCAGGGCCATCACACTGAGCTACGTCCCCGGCCCATTTCACTTTTTACCTTGAGACGCCCTCACTAAGGCATTAAATTCCCCAGGCTGGGCTCATTTGCAGTCCTCCTGCCTCAGCCTCCCAGAGTGCTGGGATTATAAGATGCAAAGCCCACTTTGGGGACAAGCACCTCTCCTGGGACAGGACCAAGCCCACCCCACTCCCAGAGGACACTGAGCCTGACACCGACCAGACCACTTCCTCAGCCCTGGTCACACACCAGGGCCTGGAGGGGAAAACCACTGAGCTGCACTGGGGCCTCTGAGAACCACACAGCCCACACCAGGGAAGTATCTCTGGGGCCAGGACAGGTAGAGCCTAGCCTGGAGACCCCACACTCAGGGTTCAGCTGGGGCCCCCACAGCACTCTGCTCCGCCCAGCCTCCTGCACCTTCAGGGCTCAGCACACGCCAGGGGCTGGGGGCCAGGGATCAGGGGTGGGGGGACCCTGCCTCGGGGCCCCAGGTCACTGCCCAATTGCTGGACTTTAACCCCAAAGCCCAGCACAGTGTGCGCCCCACTCTCTGAAGCCAGTGCCTCGGAGAGGCGGTAATTACTCCACTGTGGAGTATGACTTTTAATTTCTCCTTTAGGGTCTAATTAAACAGATATTTTACTTGCATTTGGAGAAATGTTTTTCTTAATTTGATTCAATTTAGCACCCCGCATGCCGAGGGTTTCCAGGAGCCTCCCCGACTTAGAAATGATGGCTTCTCATTTCTCATTTCCTTGCCAGGGTCTCCGAGCTGTGGTAAGTAATCCTTCCGATTCTAGCTGGCCCAGCCCTGCCCCGGTGCCAGCAGGGGTCCCGCACCCAGGTCCCAGCAGCCCAGATCCCCCTGCATGAGAGCCTCTCTGAGCCCATCATCCCAGGGTCCCCACAAAGGGGACCCCAACCCCCATGGGCAAGGCCACACAGGACTGGAGGTCCCCAGAGCCCCGGGTCCCCCTGCCCCACCCCATAATCAGCATGCACAAGGACTTCGTGGTCCCCATCCCCTCCACCTCACCCCTTCCCTTCCCAAACAAAGCACTGTGGGCCGTGACCCTGCACCACGGCTTCCGGAGTTGACAACAGGTCCAGGAAGGGGCTGGTTGCCAGCCGGCCCGGCAGCTGCACCCACAGGCCATGCAGCCGAGGACGTTCCCAGGTCCCCTACACCCTGCAGGGTGGGCACAGGCCGGGCCTGACCTTCTGGCCTGGAAACTGGCAGCCATGCCTCAGCGGCCCAGGCCCTCCCACCCTGCCGGGCATCTCACTCCCGCCGGGCCCTCGGCCTCCAGGCTGCCGCTCAAAGCTCCTGGCATTGCAGGCCTCCCCCATGCCCACCTAGCACCAACCAGCGTGCAGCCCAATGGCCGTGCCAGGCAGAGCCCAGCTGGACCACGCGGGCACAGACTGGTCATTGAGAGGCTTCTCCCTCAAGGAGCATTCTGTGCACCCGCTGCCCAGCAGCATGCTGGACCCTGGCGAACAAAGGCCTCCACTGGAGGGTGGCGGTGGCCCCACTGCAAGCCACGGCCGCCCAATGTGGCCTCCTCCCTCGGCCAGTGCTGCGGACGCTGCTGCCAGGCAGACCCTCGCCTATCTCTGCGGATCGAGCCTCAGCTGCCCCTGCCCAAAGTGCCCGTCAGCGTGCAGGCTGCCGAGGAGGAACAGCTCCACCAGGGCAGCCCGCGCCTCCCAACGTTGGCATTGCGCGGGCGCCGTGACAGGACATGCAGACTTCACTGCTCCCCAACACTACTCTGGGCTCTTCCCCCTCCAGGCTCAAGAGCAGGGTCCCCCAGGGTGCCAGTGCTGAGCCAGCCCAGGCAGGGCAGGACTGGGCCAACCACCCTCCCCAGTTACCCTGTCACTGGCAGGACGGACTCTGCAGCACCGCAGGGCCGCACACCACTGCCGCCGGGCACCCAGGCCTCTGACTCCTGCACGAGGACGGTTCTGCCCTCCACCGCAGAGGTCAGAGGGGCCGAGACGCCTCCTCCCCACAGCGTGCTCCCAGCCTCACCCTGGCCACCCCGATGGCCCCTCGTGGGGAGGGTCTGCACCACAGGAGCAGGACCCCCAAGCCTCCTCCAGCCAGGTGTGGCACAAGCAGGCGTGGCATGAAACGGGGTCCATGCTGGGGTAGGAGGGCCCTGTGGCTGTGCCAGGACAGGCTGGGAGGGCTCTGGGACAATCGCTCGCACCACCCAGACCCAGCTGGGGACCAGCAGAAGGGCGCAGGGTCCTGTTTGGGAGGCCGAGCTGGGCTGTGGCTGCAGGCCAAGGCTGGGGACAGGGCAGGGCCGGCACGCTCCACCCAGAAGCACACAGTGGCTCCATCACCACCCAGGTCAGAGGTCACGGCATGCAGCGGCAGGACATCCACGTGCGGTCAGGACACCAGCCTGCCACCACACCCAGCAGAAGCTGGGACGCCACAGGGGAGGCAGCCACAGGGCCAGGAGCCCTCCCAGTGGACCCGGGGCACCCCAGGCTCACCCCGCCCACAGCGGGCACCAGAGAAGGCGCCCAGGACAGGCCTGGGACAGGAGGCCTCTGGGCTCCACCCAGGCACAGGGGTGGGGAGCAGACAAGGCCCCACAGCCATGCCCTGCAGAGCACAGGCCCCACCCCAGGGGCCGAGGGACAGCCTGACACTCACACGCTCGGGTCGGCCTCACCCTGCTTGTCCGATGGTCACGCGCAAAGATCATACAATGGCTTCCAGAAGCTGCACGATACAAACGAGAAACAAAACCACACAGCGGGAGACAGACAGCCAGCGAAGACCCAGGGAGGCCCAGCTTCCTTGAGATGTGTGGGCAGGGTCCCCCCACCTCTTCCAGAGCTGCGTGACCGACTGGCCTCGTGGCAGGCAGAGCAAAGGGGAAACTGGACCTTCCTTGCTGTTTCAGACAAGAACCAGCTCTGCAGACTCTCCCCGGACACTCCAAAGGAGTCCTGGCCTCTCTCGCTCCAGACCGTCCTGTGCCCTGAGCCGCCTTCCAGCCCTGGGCAGCGGGCAGCGATGCCAGCGACCACTTTCAGCCAGCCCCGCCCAGAAGCCTGCCTCAGGCAGGAGCACGCCCTGGGCACCCTGGCCACGTGCACCACACCAGGTGCCGCACTCACCTCTGCCCAGCCTGAGAGAGGGCACGGCCCGCATCCCTGGGCTCAGCCACCCAAGTCAGCAGCCCTGGGCCAGGTGAGACTGACCCGGGAGCCCAGGTCCTCATCCCACCCCACACCGAGCCAGCCAGCAGAGGCGCAGCCAGCCCAGGCCTCCCCACCCCTACCAGCGCCTCTGACAGGCCTGCAGGCCCAAGTCCCATGAGTCCAGCCCCAGATCCTCTCCCAGCTGAGTCACCAAGCCAGGCAGGAGCCCAGCAAGCCCTGGTCCCTCTCACACCTCCCCGGGTGCCACTGAATCTGGGTACCTGGGCACAGCTGGGGAGCCCAAGGCAGGTACTGTGCCTGGCACATCAGGGAACTCAGGCCAGGCTCCAAACAGCATGGGGGGCACAGCCGCAGCTGGGTTCTGACGCTGGGAGCCACAGACCCAGGACCGCAGTGCCAGTTCGGTCAGGATGGGGAATGGGGAGCTGCTGGGTCCCCCACGCCTCACCCTGAGGAGGACAGCATGGGTGATGACGGGCCAAACACCATGCACCAAGCCCAGGTCACAGAGACAGAAGCACTGCTCCCGTGTACCAGGGGAGCCCACAGGAGCCTGAACTGCACCCATGGGTGACCCTGGATGCCTGGGGGCCATCTGAGCAACCACCTGGCACCATGACAGGCGCAGGGGCCATCCACAGCGCCACGGAGCCCTCGGGCCAAGAGGATGAGACCCCGCCTCGGCAAAGGCTAAACCACAATTGATCACTTCCCTGCCCAAGCGATAATCAATTCAGTGCTGGTATTGACACCTCAAATGGCAGCAGGCCTCTGGAGGAGGTGCCACACTGAATGACTGACAGCTCAGGCAGCAGCTGGGAGGGCTCCCCACGTGGGACCACCCTTATCCCAGCAGAGAGCCACGCTTGCGCACCACCACCTCGGGGACACACAGCCAGAATCCAGCCCCAGCAGCCTGGCGGTGAC
Source organism: Dasyprocta punctata (assembly GCA_004363535.1). NCBI lineage: Eukaryota > Metazoa > Chordata > Mammalia > Rodentia > Dasyproctidae > Dasyprocta > Dasyprocta punctata. The sequence goes on along the minus strand of RJWM01002086.1, from coordinate 60,206 downwards.
CTGGACCCCACGCCTTCCCTCGCAGGAACCTCAGTTAGCACCCAGGACTGCAGCGGGGACAAAGTCTTCTAGAACTCCGCAGCCACTCGCCAAGGCAGACGAGGACACGGGATGCGAGGTGCAAGGAGCAGGGACAGCGGGGCAGGGAGGCTGGGCTCGGGGCTGCGAGGGGGCACCTCAGAGACAGGGCAGCTGGGAAGGGGTGTGGCAGGGGAACCTGGAGGGTGGAGTTGGCACCGTCCTTGGGTCAGGCAGAGGACACCCTGTACCAGACAGGGCCTGAGGCAAAGGGGTGGAGGACAGGGGAACGAGGGATCTCGGGCCCCACCGAGGAGCCGAGTGCGCACAGCCAGGAGGGAGGGGGCCTTAGCTCGGCCACCCGACGGCTGCCAGGCCGGCCCGAGGCCCCCAAGGCGTGGCCAGGGACCACTCCATGGTGGCGCTGTGCAGAGGTGGCCCTGTGACAGGGAGCAGGAGTCCTCATGGGGCTGCCAGACCCCACAGCAGGAGCAGGGACCCCTCAGGTCCCTGGACCTCCCACGTCACTGAGGCTGAGCACAGACCTGATAGCGCTCTAATGGCTGGGCCAGACTCCGCCCCAGCCCCAGGACCACCCTGGCCAAGCTCTCTGTAAACCAAGACGCCCTGGGGGGACCTCAGCACCCCAACGCTGGATGCCTGGGGTCACCATGCCAGTTAGTCGCCATGGTCCCACCCCAAGGACACACAGCCCAGCCACACAGCTAACAGGGACACCGCTGGGGGCCCTGCCCCTCCTCCGCCACAGCGCCCCACAGCTGGACAGCACTCACAGCACAGGTCTCGGGGCCACCCCCACCCCACAGAGGCACATACAGCCCTGGCCCAGGCCCGGGGGCTGCTGGTGCCAGGGTCAGCCAGGGAGGCCTGAGCCCGCCACCTCGGCCCTGAAGAGCAGCAGTGGGGGTCAAAGCCAAATTCGGGGACGTGGAGACAGATGGGGACACGCTGCTGAGATCTCCAAGCTGACACCTCCAAGACAGCCCAGGCGGGGGACCCTGCATCCACTGAAGCCTGGACCCCAGCTCCACCTGGACCCAACCCCGGCGCCCAGAGGGCCCTGCAGGACCAGGCCGGGCAAAGCAAGAACAGCTGTCAGTCAGGCTCCTCACTCCCCGGCCTCAGTTTCCGGGAGGCCCTCAGAAGCCCGTCACCAGCGGCACTCAGGAGAGGCCCCTGGTCTTCTCCCCGCTCCCGGGACCCTGGAGAGGGCCCAGGACGGAAGCCAGGCCGGCACCCCACCCTGCCGGCCCAGAAGGGCACTCAGGGTCTCCGGCCCAGGCCCCACACCCTCCCGGAGAAACGTCCGCAGGTCCTATGGGTGTTCTGCGCACTTCCCCGAGCTCCTCCAGTCGGACTGCAGGCAGGCAGGAGCTTCCTCTGGAGACCCCCGCCTCCCCCGGCCTGCCTGAACTTCCAGGGGCATTGTTCCCCGAACAATGGTGCCTGCTCTCCAGCCGGGCGAGCCCACTGGCCGGAAAGCCCGGCACATCCCTCTCCCGCCAGCACCCGGCCGGCAGGGCTCCGCCTGGGAAACCCACAGGCCCCAGAGCCAGCCGGGACACCCCAGCTGCAGAGGACGGCCACCGCTCCTCCCGTGCTGACGCAGGTGAGCCATGCCAGACACCTGGCTCAGGACCCAGGGGCCCAAGGAGCCGGGGGCTGGCACAGGAGCTGTCCTGCTCTGGGCGCCGGCCCTGCAAGTGGGCTCCCCTCCCCCTCCCAGACACAGAATGGCTCCAGCTGTGGGACATCTGTGCGGAGAGAAACGCCTGCCCAGATCCCTCCACCTGCAGCTGGACCCCAAGACAAGCTACCTCAACTCACACACACCGCGCTAGAGGGGAAACTGAGGCCCAGAGCCACAAGCAGCAACAGGGCCGGCTAGAACCCAGTCCCCCTCCAAGTCCTAAGGTCTCTCAAATCCCAGAGCCTGGAGTGGGGTCACTTACCCGGAGGGGTGTCCCGGGCCCGCTGACCAGCTTCCAGGCCTGTCGCTTGAGCTCCACCAGTTTCGTGTGGCAGTGGCGGCACCAGCCGCCCCCGCCGGCCGAATGCCCCTGCTCTGCTCCGGCCCCTGCGCCCTCCGGCGCAGGACGGCTGCCGCATGGGTTCGGCTCGGGCCCGCCAGGCCGCCTCTTGCGCGGGGACACCTCCAGCAGTGGCAGCTGCTCGCGGGTTAGGCCACCCTCAGCCACCTGCGGGGGTGGAAGTGCAAAGGAACAGTGAGCCCGGCCGCCAGGCGCCGCCACACCGGACCCAGCAAGCCAGGCCCCAGAGCGACGCTCTCACCAAAGTTACAGCCCGGGGCGGGTCTGGCGCCCCCTTCCCGTGCACCGCAGGCCGCCCAGGTGCAGAGGGCGCCGCGCACACCGCAAGCATCCTCAGCGTCCCGGGTTCCGAAACGGGTGCCCGCCGATCCCGCCGCCCGCCCCGGCCCGGCCCGGCCCCGCGTACCCCGGGAGGCGCCACACACTGCGGGGCGCCGCGGCCGCCCATGGCCGGGCCGCAGGAGGGGCCGGGCGGGCTCCGGGGTGCCGTGGCTACGTGATCCGGCCCGGAGACGGCCCCATGGCCCGGCGCGCCGCTCGGAAGTTGGCGGCGCGGGCGAGTGGCGGAGAGCGGAGAGCGCGCGGCGGCTGCTGGCGCGCTCCGGGGCGGGGCGGGGGCGGGGCGGGGGCGGGGAGCTGGAATGCGCCCCCCACCCCCACCCGTCCTTGCTGCGCGGAGCGGGACCCTGCCTTCCCGCGGGCCCCTCCCACCCCGAGGACCCGAACCCGTTAAGTGAGTGCCTGCCGGGGGGAGAGGGGCTGGGGGGCGTGCAGACACAAGTTACAGGCGCGCATGCGCCTCTGGTCCCCTCCTGGGAGACGCCCACCCTCTCCTCACTTTGCAGGCGGGGAAACTGAGGCCGCGGAGGAAGGTTTGGCCCGAGATCACTCAGCGAGGTAGAACAAGGAAAAGGCTGGGCCTGGATCCCCAGACTCCCAGTCTCTTCCCCAGTACACCCCATGCGTGCCACGTGTAGCTGCCACCCCTTGGTTCTGTCTTGCGTGGCCTAGTGTCGCGCGATCTGCGCTTCCGAAGTGCAGTGCCAGCGCTGGTTCTGTGTCTCCGCGGGTCCGCGAGTGGCACGCGTGCCTTTGCAGCCGCGCATGTGCCCGAAAGTGGGTGAGCGCGAAATGCGCTCAGGAAGCGGAGGCCCCCGAGGTGTGCGCGGGACCTGTTGTCAGCAGGCCTGGCAGATGGGAACTTAGCTCCGGAATTAATTGCCTGTTTGTCTCCGGTTGGGAGGTCGCCCCCGCCCCAGCGACCAGTTGCTCCCGCCCCTGTGCGCCTGGCCTCCAGTGTCACCGCCATCGGAGTTCGCTGGCGGCCTGGGGGGCCTGAGCTCCGGGTCACCGCGAAACCCCGGGCGGAGCAAATCGAGCCCAGCGACCCGGCTCCCCGTGACGCAAGCGCCCCCTGCTGGCTGCTGAGCGCACGGCTTCTAGCGCGGAGCACGGCGCCACGCGTGCAAGGCGAGGAGGAGCACGCCGGGAGTCCGGGAGCGCCGAGCCCCAGCGATCCGGGTGGAGACCCAGACCCACAGCTCCCCGCGCACGGAAACACCTTGCCACGGGCTCGAGCTCGTCAAAGCGATCCTTCCTTTCCGTTTCACCCACCCTCTTTAGTAGGTCAGCCCTGCACTCCACGCATCCCCACGAAAGTGGGGTGTATGACCTCCTCCTGGCTTTCTAGGTCGTCTACGACCGGTGCGGCTCACACGCGCGGCAGGGAATGAGAATTAAGGTGGGCAGCGGCTCCCCACTCTCACACTGCAACCCCAAAGCCTGAAGCCGCTTTCCACCCAGCCGCGAGCTGAGAACTCCTCCCCGAGCTCTTGCACCCTCGCGAAGGAGGGCTTCGGTCCACACGAGGGAGAGGCTCCCCAGTCTCCTCTCCTGGGAACACACCCCGGACCCGGGAAACGCGACTCACACCCTCCGTGTCCTGCTTCACACGCACCCCTAACCACACCTCCCGGGGCCCGGTCCTGTGCCCATGCCAGCCACACCTGCAACTTCAGCTCCGCGCACGCCGCGGCGCTCCGCAAAGCACGCGCACCCTTGCTACACCCAGGTTTCCCGAGGAGGCTGAAACACGACCCACGGAAACCAGGGGTGCACGCGGGAACTGGCGTGCCCTCGGGGACCCGGGGTCCTCTGCCTCGCCCACCCCAGCGCGCACTAGGTGAGCCAGGGGCCCCGCGCCGCGCTCTGCGCCCCGGCAGCCTGTCTCACCTCACTCCGGTCCGCGCGCCGCCCTCATGGGCGAGGGAGATGCGGGCAGCGCCGACCCGGGAAAGTGCAGCCGCGAGTCCCTGCCAGAGCCGCGGGCCCCGCCGCCTGCTCCCCGCTCCACCAAGTCGCGGGACAGCGCCGCTGCCGCCGCCAGCCCGGCCCCGCCGCCGCTCACCTTGCCTCGCCGCCGCAGGAGGTGGCTGGTGAAGCCCAGGATGATCTCCGAGTCCAGGCACAGCGCCCCCATCTCCAGCAGGCTGGGCACCTTGCGAGGCGTGCCGCGGGGCGACTCGGGGGGCCCGGGCAGCGCCATGGAGGAGCCGAGCTCCGTAGCGGCCCCGAACGCCTCCCGCCGCCGCCGCCGCCCCGCCCCGCCCGGCCCGCCCCGCCCCGCCTGCCCGCGCGCTCCCCGGCCGCGCGCCCGCCGCCACCGCCGTCGCCCGCCAGGCCCCCGTCCTCCGCGGCCCGCGCCCCCGGGCTGCGCTCGCTGCACGCCGCGCGCCCCCGCGCTCCGGCCCGCGCGCGCGCCCACAGCGCCCCCTCCGTCCGGGCTGCGAGCGGGACACGCGGGCGGGGGGCGAGGGCGACTCGCGCGGCGTGGGAGGGGGCGGGTCCGCGCCCGGCTGCCTCGCGCGCCCCCAGACGGCGGCGCCTCGCTCGGCGGGCCCTGGCGCTGGGCAGGAAGGCGGGAGGGCAGCGCCGACAGGGGCAAAATCCAGCCCCTTCCCGGCCGATCGGTCTGGGGACTCGGCGCTGCAGACGCCTAGGGAGCCGGGTGACGCGCTTCCACCCCGCACGAGCCGCGGCGGCCTGTCGGGCAGCCCGCAGGAGGCGCCGCTTCTCCCCGGCCTGGGCCTCTGGACTTCAGAGCGCGGCCGGCGGGGCCCGCGGTCTCCACGCCGCCACTCCGGGACCCTAATTCCGCCGCCACCAGCGGCCTGCTCGGGTCCGGACCTCGACTCCTCCCTCCGCCGCCCTCAAGCCGGGATGCGCTCCTGTTTAAGCGCCGGGCTCCTTGCCAGAACGCCCGGGGCCAAGAGAGTTGCCTAAGTAAACGGGACTCCCGCCCAAGGTCTTTGGGAGCCAGGGGTGCCAGGGACAGGCCCACGGAGAGGCACCTCGAACAGGACATGGAAAGGAACGTGCGCCTGTCGGAGGGGCCTGCGCGCGCAGGGCGCCGAGCTGGGCTGCCCACCCGGGCGCGCACACCCTGCCCCGAACCTCCGCGCTCCCCTGGGCGGGACCTTGGAGCCCGGGCCACCCGTTCCACCGCCGGCCAGAGACCAGCGCTCTCCGGCTCGCCCCTGACTCCCCCCAGTGGCTACCGGAGGATGCTGTCGGCTCTTCTATTTGTCTCCGGAGAAGCTCGTAGTAGAAGCTTTATCCGCGGACCACAAGACCTCCAGTCCCCTCACAGCTTCCGGTCAGGAGGGGGCCGGAGAGCTGCCTTCTGCCCCGGCCCACAACACCCCTGGCTTGGGACAGAGAGCAGGGTAGGCCAGGAGAACAACTGGGTCTCTCCCCAGCCTCCTGCTGTCGGCTCCAGTGGGTTTGGGGCCCTCTCTCCACATCAGAGAGCTGGGGAGAAGGTTCTGCCCACTCTTCCCCCACCCTGAACTCTGGGAGGCGTCCTTGGTGCTGGGGCTTCTGGGAGGAGGCCACCCGCCATCGCTGCGGATTGATTAAAGTCATTGTGCAGATTTTTAACATTTAATTTACCAGGCCCACAGCCGCGGTCAAAACTATCCCTGGGGAAATCTAGGCCAAGGGAGCAAAACAGAAAAAAACACTCCTGCAGGATTCATTGCCGGAGCTCAGCTTCCAATCACACCCGCACAGCACTATTTCAGGGAGGCTGGGGCAGACCGGCTCCCTGCACTGGGCGTGGTGTGAGGAGCCCTGACCGCCAGCCTGCAGGCGACACTCAGCAGTGAGGAGGCCCCCAGGCGCCCGGGCACACGTGGACCAGCCCCCACCCAGCCGGCCTTCCAAGGAAGGGGCACCGTCCTCGAAGCCAGCACTTTCCCGGCGAGGAGGGCAGCAGGCCTCACTCGCAGGGGGCACAGGAAAATGACTGCAGCAGGACAGCCAGTCCCAGCCCCTCCCCCTCCGGGACAGAGCACAGACCGCAGTGGGACGGGACCCCTCAGGACAGTGGCCTGGACGAGACACAGGGACAGGCGTGTGGAGTGCAGATGGCCACACCTGTCCCAAGACACGTCAGTGCCCCTGGCAGGGACTTGAGACACGGGGCCGCTGCCTGCAGGCTGGGGCTGGAGAGGCGTTTCCTGCCGCGCTGTGCGCTCTCGCTTGCACGGGTTGCTTTAACCGCCAGTTTCACCCCAGCGGTAAGACTCCAAGTGTCAACAGACCCTCAGCTCTTCACTGCCTGGGGATGGGGCGAAGCTCCCCTCACCTCGGGGGGCCTGGGCTCATCACACTCCCCCTCGGCCAGTCCCAGGAGCATGGGGGAGGGAGGAGGGGACCAGCAAGGACCCCAGCAGCCCTGTGCACCGGGGGTGACTTGGCTCCTGTGCATCAGGGCCCAGGGACGATGGAGATTGTCGCCCAGCCTTTCATGGCACATCTGCATGCCGGGAAGAGCCTGTCTGCTGCACGTAGCCAGCACCAGCGTTTACCACGGCCATCTCTGCTCGACCCACGCAACAGTGTCCGCGTGCTTAATCCTGACCACGATCCTAGGCGACGACTCACTGCGATCTCCGAGGCTGGGGCTGCTGCCTCCCACCCCTGTGCCCCCAGCGCCTGGCCTAGGACAGCAGCTGGGGCGGGGGCTGGACCCTGACTTGGGAGTTCCCAGCCTGGGGATCACAGGGCAGCGGGCTGAGGTGGCCCAGCTGGGACCTTGGAGAGGACACTGGGACACTGAGAAGCTTGTCAAGCAGAGAGACCGGCATGGCCAGGCCACTGCCTGAGCAAGAGGACACTCGCTGGTTAGTGGCCCGGCCCAACCTGCCCCCTCTCGTGCCCAGTTTCCAAGCCAGCCCCAGGCCCAGAGTGCAGACAATGAGGCCACATCGCAGCTTCAGCACCTCGGCCAGCACCCATTGGGAGCCCGGTCAGGGTTGATAGGCGGTGGAAGGGCGAGTGAGAGGCCTCCCTGGGGTTTCCGCAGGCGATTTGCTCATCCTCCACCAGTTCGGTTGCCCCTGACCCCTGCCACTCCCACCGTCCGACATCCCAGGCCTCTGTGCCTGCCACCGCCGCCAAACCACGGCCACAGAGCAGAGCTGGAGAGGCCTGTTTCACCGCCACCATCGGGTTCCCAGCAGGACCCCGACCTACCAGGATCCTAAGTTCCCTGGCGCCCCTTTCCTTTGGTCTCAGCACGGCAGCCAGGGTTGCCTGCCTCTCTGGAGGACTCTGCTCCCTGAGTGGCTCAGCTCCTCACCACCACCACTGGAGGGTCAGCCTACCCAGACCTCTTCTGTGCCCCCAACACCCAGGCCCTGGCTGGAGTCGCCCCGGCTCGGCAGCCTCTGGAGGGAGGATGCTGCACTGGAGGCCGGCAGAGGGCGCACTCAGCCAGTCCCTGTGGCCAGAGGAAAATGAAGCCATCTTTGGTCCCGCTTCCTGCCTATGACCAGAGCGAAACTGAGGCCCTGTGGCCTGGGCCTAAGAGGCCCGCCACTCTCACAGTCCAGCCATAGTCTTCCACCCCATGGCTGACCCCCTCGCCCCTCACTCCTCTCCTCTTCCTGCTCCCTCTCCCTCTGCCCCTCCCAGGGTGGACACGGCCTCCACCTGAGGCAGGTAGTGTCCCAAGGACAGGGGCGGGACTCCTGCTGAGCTCTCCAGGCACTGTGCCTGGGAGCACCCTCTGGGAAACTTTAGGGCCCTCCAGGTCCCGATGCATCTTCTGGACGAGCCAGGTGTTCCCTCCTGGGGAGCCCTTCTGGGTGAAACTCACACACAAGTCCTCCCACCCCTCCAGGAGCTTCTCCAGGTAGGGCGGGGCCCGTGAGCTCTGGACGCCCAGGGAGCAGGGCACAGATGGCCTCGTGAATACAGACCCTGCGTGACTGTGTGTTACACCTTGGAAGAGTGCACACTCGTGACCTGCCACACAGCACGTGACGCCAGGGGCTGACGTGTAGGGTGATGAAGATGGGGTGCTTTGGGGTCCCCAGGCCACCCACCAAGAGCACAGCTGCTCACTTCAGGAGCACCATGCCTGTGGCATCCCTGTCATTAATCTAGGGTGAAGCTATGGGGTTTCCTCACAGAAAGGAGGTGTTGGGCTCCATAAATTTAAGTACAGAGGACATTCAGAGAGTAGTGAAAAACCACTTGGAAAAAATTAATAACAGAAGTAAAATTCAAGAGAAGGACTAAAAGATAAAACCCAGGGCCTGAGATTTAGCTCAGTGGCTTAAGCACCTGCCTGGCAGGTGCAAGGTTGTGAGTTCAATTTGTGGTAAAAAAAAAAAAAAAAAAAAAAAAAAAAAAAAAAAAAAAAAAAAAAAAAAAAAAAAAAAAAAAAAAAAAAAAAGGATAAAACCCAAGAAATCTCCCAGAAAGCAAAAGAAAAATAAAAGGTGTTGGAAAAAAAGGGGAAAAAAAAATTGTAACACTGAAACAGAAAATACAGTGGTATATGCCTGTAATCCAGCATTACTTCTCTCTGGGTTTTAGTGAAATGAACAGTATTTGGAAAAATTAAGTGATTTTACTATATAGTCACATATCATATAATGACATTCCCGTCAATGCCGGGTAGCATATACAAATGTTATCCCATAACATTCTATTGCTGAGTAATATCGCAGTCCTCTTAGTTTGGGTAAGAGCAATCTATAGGGTTTGCACAATGACAAAAATCACCTTGGAGATATCTCTTGAAATATGTTCCCATTGTTAAGTGACATATAACCGTATATCCAATGAAAAAACATACCAAAGAGTTGCAGCTAATAAGAGAGCAAACAAAAAAATTGAATTACAAATTATTCAATCCAAAAAATACAACAACCACAAAAGGAACTGGAGAACAAAGAATAGATAAAACAAAAAGAAAACAAAGAGTAAGATGACAGATCAAAATGCAAATGTATCAATAATCTCAATAAACATAAATGGCCTAAGCATTCTAATTAAAAAGTGGAGACTACCTGAATAAAGGCAAGATCCAACTATGTGCTTAAAAAAATGCATTTGATTAACCCACTGTAAAACTGAGAAACATAGCTTGAAGAGAGAAATATGTTAAAAGGAAAAGAATATAAAAAGAAACCCCCACTATCTAATTAAAAGCAAGTTGGTGTGGCTGTATTAATAACAAAAAAGCAAATTTCAGAGGGAAGAATATAACCAAAGATGAAAGGCTTATCCCAGAAGAGAACAAAGCAATTATAAAAGCTTATTCCCCAAAATAGAGCTTCAAAATACATGAAGCAAAAGTGGACATAAATGAGAGAATAAACAGAGAGATCCACAATTATAGCTGGAGGCTTCAGGGCTCTTCTCTTGATAAATGACAGAACAAATGGACAAAAATTCATAAGGGTGCAGTTGGCCTAGATGACACTTCAGCCAATTGAGCCTAATCTACGTGGAGAAGCTCCTTGACCTGGGTACCTGTCAGAGCTCATTAGAGGAACAGATTTAATACACTACAAGATAGATAGCTGATAGGCAGACAGACAGACAGACTTACAAAGGAGCTTACGGTGGCCACCTGCAGAAGGGTGGCCTGGGCGCTGGAGAGCCAAAGGGTCGAGCTCACGACAGCGTCCTGTCCCGGAAGCCCGGAGATGCTGCCCCAAGGCGATGGTGAAGACTGGAGCTGCGCAAGCCCTCCTTCCTCTTCTCCCTTTCTACTCCACTGCTGGCTGGGTCGGGTCTTCCCTCCTGGCGGCCTGCCAGTACACCCAGAAGCACGCTGAGCCGCACGGCTGGAAGAACCTTACACAAGCCGACGCGGCAGTCAGCTAGCGCAACCTGTGACAGCGTTCTGTACCTGCAAGCCCACAGCAAGCTGAAAATACGGCAAGTGTAAGATACAGTTAATACCCAGAGGAGCCCACTGCAAAGCTGAAAAACCATAATTTGGACCATGCATCAGGGCCCATCCAGAAGTGGCCCGGTCCACCTGATGACAGTGTAACAGACATTCTTCAGTACACAGAGCACTCATCAAAATAAAGCACTTGTGGGCCATGAGACAAATCCAACACACTTTTTTTATTTGTAGTACTGAGAATTGAACCCAGGATCTTGCACTGAGCTAAATCTTCAGCCCTTTTTTCATTTTTATTTTGAGGCAGGATCTTGCCAAGTCAGTTGCCAGGTTGAGCTCAAGCCTGAAATCCTCCTGCCTTAGCCTTCAGAGTGCCAGGATACAGGTGGGCATTCCCAAACCCAGGTGCCAATAAACTTTAATTACTCAAGTCATACACGATGTAGTCTCTAACCATAACAGAATTAAAGAATCGATGTCTGAAAGATGTTCCCAAATATTTTGAAACTAAGTATACACTGCCAGATAATCCAACTGTCAAAGAGAAATTAGCAAGATGGCTGGAACGAAAATGAAAGGAAAATATATCTAAAGTATTACTGGGAGAAATTTATAGCACTAAAATGCCTATATTAAAAATGGTCAGATATAAATGAACTCACTGTCTACTTCAAGAAACTAGAAAAATAAGTTTGGAAGTTGTTGGCTGGAAATTATGTTTCCGCTGGCAGGAGGAATAGGTTCAAGGACCTATTCTGCAACAAGGTGGCTATGGTTAATAACAATGTGTCGAGTTACAAGAAATCCAAAGCGCACATTTCAAGTGTTCCTACCATAAAATATTGCAAGCGAGAAAGTCATACTTATCCTACTTATCTTGATTTAACTATTCTACGATGTATACTGATCTCAAAACAAGTTACACATGACAAATTATCCAATTTTATTTGTTGAGCAAATTAATAAATGAAGGGTTTTTTTTCCCAGAAAGGAACCAGAAAAAGAAGAGCAAATAAAACAGTACAGATGACAAGAAGGAGATGGTAAGGCTGAGTGTGGAAATAGATGAAGTAGAGAACAGAAAAATGATGGAGAAAAACAATCAAATCCAAAGCTTTTTTTTTTTTTTTAAAGAAAATCAATAAAAATGATAAAGCTCTAGCCAGACTGATCCAGGAAAAAGGAAAGGAAACACAAATTATCCACATTAAGAATGGGAGAAGGGACATCACTGACTCTATGGATATTAAGAGATAATAATGGAATATTATACACAACTCTATACCAATAAATTTGACAAATTAGACTGAGTGAGCAATATTTTGAAAGCCACAGTCCACTAAAACTCAAGAAGAAGTAAATAAGCTGAGTAGTCCTATATCTACCAAAGATAAAGGGATTCTCAGGGAAAACTTTCCAACAAAGGAAACTCCGGAGCGGGGTGCCGGGGAGGGTGGGGAGGGAGGACAAGGGCAGTCCCCGCCCTGCTGGGCAAGGAGTCCTGGTCACAACCCCAGCCGTGGAGTGGTGGTTCACGAGCGCACGTGTATGGCGTCAAGCCATCCACATTAAACGTGTGCTTGACTGCGCGTCGATTAACTTCAGACTGGAAGGCCCTGGCTGGCTCGCGGTCACGAGGTCCCTTCCTCCCCGTCCTAGCCCTGCCCGCAGCTCTCTGGACCCCAAGCAGATGCACAGGCAGGAAGTCAGGGCCCAGAGCCCTCCCCGCGTCATGTCAGGGAGGACGCAGAGGCAGTAAGGCACCATCTGCTATCCTGCCAACTCCCTCTGATGTCTGCCACCGCGAGACAACAGTCAGACGCCCCAGGGCCCTGCACAGCCCTCAGCCAGCCCAGGCCTGTGCAGGCCCTGCTTGCCCTGGGAATGGGCATGGATGCAGAAGGCCCCGCTGTGCCCCAGACTCCCCTGGGGAGGGCCGGCGGGACTCCCGCTCCCCTGGGGATAGGAGGCACGGGACAATCTCCCAAAGCCACAAGTGCGGGGCTGCCAGTCTCCCAAGCTGTCTCCCCTTGCTGTGAGCTGCTGTGTAAGATGGTGGCCCCCAGCAAAGGCACAGACCCCAGCTCCGCCCAGCTCCTGGAGCCTGGGCCTCTGCGCTCTTCTTGGCCTCCCTGTGAGTCACCAACTTAGCATACTGGCTGAGCAACTCTAATGGCGACCAGGCTCCTTCCTCCCGTGGGAAAGATGAGCTGGTCAGTGTCTGAGCCACAGGGGCGACGTGCACCACATGGGACTCACAACGCTAACCCCAGGAAGTCCCGGGGGAACCTCTGCAGACAGCCAGGGGGTATTCCAGGGACGCTCAGCAGTTCTCCAGGGTGCAGCCCTGTTGGCTGAGAGTCCTGGCCCTGCTCCGAGAGGCTGAGAAAGCAAAGTGCTGGACCTTGCAGCCACCCCAGTCACATCCTAGGGCAACCGAGTCACAGGGCACTGGGAAACCGGACCCTGGCCAGCTTCTCTGTGCCCAAAGGGAATGGACGCCAGGGCCCTTGGGTGTCTTCTGTCTCTGGAAAGACAGTGAGGCTGGCAGTACCACAGCTGTGCTGCTGGAAAGCGCGGGTCTGGCGACTGCCGCAAAGAAGCCACCCGTGAGACGGTGCTGCCTCTGCCCCAGATGTGCCCTGCAAGGAGCCTCCTGCCCTTCTCAAAGGACAGAGCTCTTCCCAGAGCACAAGGGATTTGCCAGTGTCACCTGCTTGTAGGTGGCAGAGCTGGGGTTTGAACCCACCAGGGCCTCCCAGTCCCCACGACCAGGGCAGGGGGGGGTCCTCTGCCCGTCTCCAGCCCCACGGCCCTTGCACCCCTCCTCCGGGGCAGCTCTCCGCCTCCAGCTGGAGGGGCTCAGACAGGAGGCAGCCAGAGCCACTGCACCTGGGAGGCTGGGACCCCCACCGGCTGGCGCCTTCAGGGCTCTGGCCCGGCGGCCGGCCACTGCCTGTACCCCAGAGCTGTCCCTCTCCCCAGCCGTGAGAATGCTGGCAGCAGGAGCCGAGGGACAGAGGGGGGCCGGGACACCCCCACACCTTTGACTTTCTGGGAAAGAAAGGAGCACGGGCCAGGGGATGAGCCCGGGAGAAAAGCACACCGGCCGCAGGGACAGCGCGTGCTGTGGAATGTGTTTATTTTCATCAGTCTAAAGTGTACACGTCTACACCACTCAGGGAAGGGAAACACCTGTGCACCCAGCCAGCCCCTTGCCGCGCCACCGAGCTACAAGGACAGCATGGTGTGAAATAAAACCGCCACCACGTGGCCGAGGCAGCCTCAGGCAGCAGGGCAGCACCGCTGCTCAGGCGCCCGACACCACGCAGCGCCCGGTAAGGGCTGTGCCGCCAGGGGCCCCGAGCTCTCCAGCCAGCGCCCGAAGGGGCCATGGTGGCGCCTGCCAGGCAGTGGGGCACCTCTCCCTCCAGCTGGTGGCCAGCGCCAGGCTCCTGGCCCTCCCAGGCTCTGGTGCGTTCTCACGTGGTGCGCACGGGAAGCAGACAGTGGGAAATGCCCTAGCAGGTCCCTCTGCCCAGTTGGCCCAGCAGTGCCCCAAAACACCGGCCCATGGAGGCCAGGCCAAGCAGCTCCCTACATCCCAGAGGGTGTGGCTGGACCAGCAGGCCTGGCGGGCTCCGGGCAGGTCAGCGCCACGCCCAGGACAGGACCTGGCCCACGCGGAGCCGTACACTGGTCAGTCCCAGACTCCCCGAGGAGCTCCCCGCCCACCAGGGCAGCCCAGCACCCCAAGAGGGACACGGCCCCGCCAGGGCTGCAGCCTGTCCCACCGCGCTCTCCCGGCTTCCTTCCCAGCCCACTGCGGGCCTCGGCTGGGTCCTTGGCTCCTTCAACAGCAGAGCCCTGGAGCCCTGCCTCGCTCTGGCCGTGAGCGTCCTCCGGCCCTCGGTGACGGGAGCAGCTCAGCAGGTAGATTCCCCGCCCTCTCTCCTGTAGAAGGGCGGCAGTCCCGCAAGCAGGACGCCCAGGGCAAGGGGCGCTCCTTAACCTCGCTGGGAACCCGGCGGAGTTTCGACAGGGGTGGGGCCTCTGGGGCAAAGGAGGGTGAGGAGGGCGTCTCCAAGCCGGCAATGCGCCAGGAGCGTGGGTGACAAGGTGCCCCCACCCCGGCGGTTCCCACAGCTCGAGCAGCCACGCCCGGCCACCTCTCTGCTGTGCCCTGTTCTCGGGGTGCGCACATCCGAGTCGGGGCCGTGGTGCAGGGCACACAGCACCAGCCGGAGCCCGGGGCCTCTGGCAGCGTGCACGGCCTGCTCCCTGTGCAGCCCGGGCTCTGACCTTGACAGCAGGCCGCCTGGAGGATGTCTGGTCGCCGAGCGCGCCGGGTCTAGTGGTCCTAAACATTTCACAATTGCACTACAGAACTGTTGAACTGTTAAGAACCACTGAACCCGGCGGGCAAGTCCGCGGCACCTCGGCTCAGCGTGCTGTGGAGAGAAGGCCTGTGCCCTCGGGGCCGCGTGTGTCACCGGGGGTCCGGAGTGACCGGCTCCGCACCCTGGTCCCAGCCGGGCCGGGCGCCCCTCCGCCGAAGTCCGTGCCTCCTCGCCGTCGCGGGTGACCCGGCCCAGCCACCCACAGCGCCCTCCGCACTGAACGGCGTGGCCGGGGCTCCGGCGTCCCCTGGCCCCGTGTGGCTGGACAGCTGCACTCCTGCGCCAGCGGCCTGCGCGCAGCGACTTTTATGCAGCGTGCCCGCCCTCCCCAGCTATGGAATGCGCCCGCGCCATGCTGGCCTGACTGGTTTTTCCAGGCAGGCGGCTCCCGGGCTTCGGGTCGAGCGGCGGGTCGGCCTCAGGCCGGGGACCTGCTCAGCGCACCCGCACGGGGGTGGCCCTGACTCACCGGCTGCCCAACCCCGCCCGGCGCCCCCGCCCCCAGCCCCGGGCCTGGGCGCACCTGGCCTGGAGCAGGCCCCGGGGACGCCGGCCTCCTCTCCTGGGCCCGGGGCACCCGGGCTCCCCGCTGCCCGTGTCAGGGCCCAGGGCGCCCAGGGTAGGTGAAGGCCAGAGCAGGCGGGCATGATCCCCTCGCGCACAGGGCAGGCCTGGGCGGACACGCCCTTCCCGTGCGCTCCCTTCAAAGGAGCTCCGTGGGAGGAGAATAAAGAGAAAGTGAAACTGCGGGGGGAGGGGAGCGGCCCGAAGGTTTCTGGTCCCCAGGCCCTTGCCTCTGTGGGGACGCGAGAAGGGGCAGCCCACGCGGGGCACCGCCCGTCCGTGCCGCCCGGAGAGCCCGGCGCCCTGTGGGACCCGCCCCACCCCGCCCCGCACACAGAGCCGCCTGCTCTGCAGCCTGGGGGAGGGGGACCCCCAAACCCCCGGGGGCAGCGGGGTGGTTATGGGCGGCACACAGGCTGGACGCCGCTCCGAAGGTGGCCGCTGCATGGGGCGGGGCCCTTTCCCTGTGCTGGAGCAACCACCGCATGCAGTGAATGGTGAGGGGTTGGTTGTTTGTCTGCAGCTGGGGAAACCGAGTCTCGAAGGGGCAGTGACCTCCATCCCCGAGGTTAGACAGCGCTTGGCCGTGGAGATGGGGCTGCGCCCCGAGCTCTGAGGGGCTGGGCATCCACTGCGAGGACACCGGGAACCCGGGCGCGATGAGGGAGAGATGCCCCCGAGAGGATGGGCCACGGGAGCCGAGCCTCCCCGGCATGAAATTACCGGGTGAGAGCGACGCTGCCGGGAGTCTGCGCCCGGCTCAGGCCACTGCCCGCCATACGCGGTCTGGAGCCCAGGCTGGTCCTGGGCCGGGTCGCTGGATGTGGCAGTGCACCGCTGTGCTTTGGTTTCCTGACTGCGGAGTGGTGGGGACACCTGGGCCGGCCCAGGGCAGCAGTGAGTGCACCTGGCTCTCCCTGCATCTGCAGGGTTGGAGGCCCAGTGCTGAGCCCGCCTTCCCTGCGGTTTCCCCGAGACTTGGAGCAGCTGGCCCCACTGGCCAGGCCTGGCCCCAAAACCTGCGCCCCCGCTGCCTGTGGTGATGCCCTGCGTCTGGCAGCACGGAGGGCTGGGGCTCGGCTGCCCAGCCTGTCCGGCTGCCGCGGCTCCCCGCCCACCGCCCAAGCATCTCTGCCGAGCCCGTCTGACCCACTTGGGGACAAGCCAGTGTGGCAAGGGCGCTCCTGGATGAGGGGTGTGTGGGCGTTCCCCCAAGCAGGGCGTGCGGCCCAGGCCGGTGGGTGTCTCCGCACTGGCAGGCTGGCACACGCTCGGGAGGGTCCTGCCATGGGGGCAACGTGAGCCACCTGCAGCTTTCACAACCCCTGGCTCCGGCTCCACAGGCTGCAGCAAGTGCTGAGCATAGTGTGGCCACGAGCGACAGCGCCCCTCGGCCCCTCAGCCCCTCCAAGCAGAGTGGGCACTGCCAGAGAGCTGCTGGGTGCAGGCACCACGGTGGGCCCACCCGGGCGCCTCCTCCAGAGCTCCATCCGGGTGTGGGGCAAAGGCCCGGGCCCTGCCGTCCTCAGGTGGCACTGCTGGTTGTGCAAGGCCTGCACACCTGTCTGGGTGAGGTGCTGGGAGGCTGCCAGCTGCAAAGCCTTCGGGGGAGTCTGCTCCCCAGGCCTCAGCGGGGACCTGGGAACCAGGCTGAGGAACCCCAGCCTGGCCCGCCTGGGTGCCAAGTGCTAGCTCTTGGGTAATGCATTTGCCCAAGGTCCATAGGGTGCGTGCCCTCACGCAGGGCCATCTTCCCACACCCCAGCTCCAGGGGCCAAAGGCAGGCAAATGAGGGGCGCGAATCCAGGCGTGGTGTGGGGTGCAGAGGTGCCAAAGCCAGGGGTGACAGGGGAGGCTGGGGCCACACACAGCAAGGGCAGGTGGCTGGTGGCTCTGTCCTGGGGCAGGTGCTGCCCCTGCTGGCACCTAAAGCTTGGACCAGGAGCTGACCTGGACCCAAGCCCCTGTTTTCAACCCAGCCAAGCTCTGATGAGGCAGGTGGCTGCCACACCCACAGGGACACCGGCAGCAGCCCCCGGCTGGCACCCTGGGGCCAGTCACCTCTTCCCTGACCCCCAGCAGTGGCGCACGATGGGTGGGGCAGAGGCTCACCTGAGGGAAGCCAGAGTGACCATGGGCACTGCTACGGCTGGAGACAGCCCAGGTTCCCCACCACCCGCAGGCCGTCAGCCCCCGGGAGCCTTGTGCTGTGCCCCATGATGAGGATGGGGTACGGGGCCCCGGGAGCGTGGCTAGTCCAGGCCTCCACCCCATGCCACCCCACCCCACCCATTCAGCAGCCTGGGATGACTGTCCCTCTGGTCCCCAGGGCGTCCCAGAGCCTGGGGCCCACGCTCCCACAGCCACAGTTGGAGCCGTGAGTTGACTGACACACCACACCGGACTCTGGGGGCCTGGGAGGCAGCCAGCCTGCAGTCACTTTATTGCATTCTGCCCAACAAAGACTTTTACAGCTTGTCACTGAGATAGCCCGGGGGTGGGGTGCAGTTGAAGCAGTGGGGTGCTGGGGGGTCGTGTGCCCGAGGTCCCTCCAGCAGCTCGAGGAAGCGGATCGGGGAGCGGCTGGTGCCACAGCGGGACGGCTGGAGGTCAGACGCCTGACAGCACTTCCTGGGGGCCGGTGGTCTCCTGAGAACCCCGCAGGCCAGTGAGACCGGGGGCTGCTGCAGCCCCTGCGTGCCCTGGGCTCCGACCCCGCCAGCCCTGAGAACCCGGGAGCGGGACTCACCGGGCCTGCGCTCGCCAGGCTCCGCAGAAGGGCCACCACCTCCTGGTTCCCAGCTGCTTCCGCCTGCGGGGCACGTGGGGGGCTCTCAGGGGCCGCAGAGGTCCCCAGGGCACCCTGCCCCGCTCCCATACCTCCGACTCATGCACACGGGGCCCCCACGAGCCCCACGGCTCCAGGCCTGGCCTGGGACAGGGAAGGGAGAAGCCCCACGGGCTCCTTGTAGGAGGCAGCAAGGGAGAGGGAGCTGGTGGACGGGTCCGGGCGGCCTTCCTGGAGGAGGTGGCCTGGAGAGGCACGGGGCTGGTGTACTCACGACACTCAGAGCATTGCGCCCGTCATAGCCTGGCCGCTGCAGGTCAGCCCCGGCCTGCCACCATGCCCGCAGGCCTTCTGTGTCCGCCCTGGATGCCAGCCTGGGGGTGGGGAGTCATCAGGGCCTGCTGGGCACCCATACGCCTGTGTGCCCCGCTGCCCACTCTGGCCCAAACAGCTGACCCAGCAGCGCCCCACCCTGGGGCGGGAGTCTGGTTTCACGGGTGGGTGTGGCCGTGACTCGGGCAAGGCAGGATCTCGGGTGCACACACACACACGCGCGCACACACACACACACACACGCACACGCACACACACACGCACACCCCACCCCACGCCCCCTCTCCAGCTGCACTTCTCAAGGGCCTGGGCCAGAGGGACAGGAGGAGCGCCTGTGGGTTGAACAGGGTCCTGGCCCAGCGGGCGGGGCCGGCTGGCCTGCAGGGACCCCCTCCCCACTGACCTCGGAGCCCGGCCAGCTGACCCCGTGAGCTGGGAAGGTCGGCCCCCCAGGCCCGGTGACCCGCTCCTCACCGGGAGGTGTCTGTGCAGTGGGCTCACGTGGGCGCCCAGGAATTTCTGGATGAGTCTATGGCCCCTCCCAGACCCCCACCCACAACTCCCGTACAGCAGCCCCCCACTGCACGGCCTTGGCAGGCCGGCCCACTCCAAAGCAGGGCTCCAGATGATGGTCCTAGCCCTGGCTCCCATGGATCTGGCTATTCCTCAGTTTCCCCATCTGTTAACGGAGCCATCAAGGCCTGCCTGGGGTACGGTGCTGGACCATGCCATCCCACAAATCCCTTCAAAAAGGCCAGCTTCCACACGCCTGGGGCCCCTGCCCCTCACCCCACGTCTGCCAGCCTGGCCCCCCATCACAAGAAGCAGATGTACCAGTGCAGGGGAGCCAGTCTCCCCTGACCCCACACGCAGGACTAGGGGGTCTGGGGCCAGGCGAGGGGAGTGGCTGGTGCCTAGGTATGGGGGTCCTCATTCCTGCCCAACACCCCTTCCCAGCCAGCCCAATCCTGCGGCTGCCCGCTCTGTGCCCTAGGTTCCCAGCTACAGGACCAGTGACAGGGCCACCAGCACAGGGGTCCCCATCTCTGCCTTGCTTGACTCCCCCACCTGCTTGAGTCCCCGTGTGGCGTACGCCCAGCACGCCCGCCCTGGCTGGACTGTCCTCTCGGCGGGCAGGGAGCCGGGATGTGGCAGGAGATGCCCCTGCCGTCGGCCAGGCTGGCGCACGGGTGGGACGTGGCTGTCCTGCTCGGCCCCGTGCCCCTGCCAGCCCGACCCACCCAGCAGGCCTGGCTCCCTTCCTCCACACTGCACCCTCACCTGCACAGCTCAGTCCCGGCATCCTCCAGGTCCTGGGGGGACAGCGAGGCCCCCGCCTTCCGCAGCAGCCCGATGGTGCCCCGGTGCCTGCGTGGGAAAGACCACACTGGGCAGCTCTGGCCGCAGATGCAGCCGCTACCCCCCGGCCCTTTGCCCTGGTACGCAGCGTGTCCTTCTCAGAGTCCCGCCACCTCTGTGCCCTCCGGGGTCTGTGCTGGCTGAGCAGCTCCTCCATGCAGCCGCATGCCCGGTGGTGCCCCTGGTCCATCCTGGGGACAGCACCGGCCGACAGTCCTCACCTGAGCCCCACCACACCCAGAAACTCTCACCCGCATCGCAGAGCCGACCCCCAGCCAGGCTCTGGAAATGGGGTCTGCTGTACCCACCTCTGCCCCGAGGGTCGGGGAGACTGGGCGCTGCACACGGAGGTGGGCAGAGGTTGACAGCGGCCCACTGTCGGGACCTGGGCCAGGGACACAGGCCGTTCCCAAGGTGACCCCCTGAGCTCGCTTTCCAGGGCGCGTCTGCCCCCTGGGGACAGGGCACAGGTGGGGCTCCAGCGGGCCAGGAACAGGGTGCGCCAGTGCGGCCGGACGACCTGACTCCGGAACCTCACACCAAGTGTCAGGGGGCACCGTGGCTTATGTGGCCACCCCACTTTCAGGGAGCACAGGGCGGTAGGCTGGGGCAGCTTGGCTTCTGGGCCACTCCAGCACAGCAGGGCCAGGCGGGCAGCTGCAGTGGGGCGGGGTACGTGCACCTCATCTCCTCCCCACCCACACATACCCAAGGACACCGAGCTCGAGGCTCCAGCCCAGACCAGCCTGGCCAGCCGAGGGGTCACTGCAGCCCCGCCAGCTGTCCTGGAAGCCTGGGCCACTCAAGGAAGGCACAAGCCTTCCCAGGGACACGGACCCCAGGACCCTCGGCTGGACACTCAGCCCGGTGGTGCTGGGACGGGTCTGGGGAGCTTGGGCGGGGCTGGATGACCCAGTTGTCAGACAGACACGACGCAGTGTCGCGAAGCCAAGGCGGCCTCTGAGTCAGAGCGTGTGGAGCTCTGGGGGACACCGGCAGGGTGGCGATGCCAGCAGCACAGCCGCACGCTCCCAGGGGCGTGTGACGTCGTCCCCGCAACACCTGGCGCTGCTGCAGCCTGGGGTCAGGGCCGCCCGCAGGGCCCTCCTGCGGAGGCCGAGGCACCACAGGGCCCTCCAGTGGGGAGGAACCGCCCTCCCCGGCGCCTCCCCGGGGCCTGTAGGGCCTGCGGGGGAGCAGGGTGGGGCGAGCGGGGCAGGGACTTCCCGTGCAGGCTGGGCGTCCCAACAGCCGACAGCCGTGCCCCTGCCGTCCCCCTGCGCCTTGCCAGTGCTCCCCCACAGGGCCCTCCTGATCACCCCACAGTCTGGCCACCGCTCTCTGTGCACACCACCCAGGTTCCCCGCCCACAGGTGCACTGCAGTGCCCAGCGCGGGTACCTGCCCTGCACAGCCAGCAGCAGTGGGCTGAGGCCGTCCTGGTTGCGGGCATTCACGTCCGCGCCCCCGCGCAGCAGCATGGTGACAGTGCCCTCGTGCCCGCTCCGCGCAGCCGCGTGCAACAGGGTTTGGCCGTCAGAGTCCTGCAAGCTCAGGTCACCGCCCTGGGAGACACGGGGGCACGTCACGCTGAGGGCTGGGGAGGGGGGCCAGCCAGGTGCGCCAACGTCAGGGCCCGGCCTGGCAGACCACACGCAGGGCTAACAAGGGTGGGCAGGGCGTCCACCCACGGCGGGCAGCACCCCCAGCCCACGCTGGGGAAGCGGCTGGCACCGCGGGGCTCACCAGCTTCACAAGGGCCTGCAGAGCCTCGAGGTCACCGGCACGGGCCACGGCCAGGGCCAAGCTGGGCATCACGGCGTCCCGTGCCGCGTCCTCCTGCTGGGGAGGGCGACAGTGCCTGGGGTCCAAGCTGCGTTCCGGGGCCCTGGACCCCAGGGTAAAGTGCTGGCACCGCACCCCCTGGGGGCCTCACTGCCCCACCTGAGGCCCGTGTGAGCCCACACCCTGGAGCAAAGGTCCAGACACAGGGCCAGCACCTGGGTTGGTCCCCCGTAGGGGCGACCCAGCCTGCCACCCACCTGAGTCTGCTTCCTCTACTGAAGCCTGGCTGCCCCTCAAGGTCCTGCCACTGCCCACACCACATACCTGGCTGCCACTCAGACCCAAGAGCCAAGCAACACTGCGCCCCAGAGTGCTGCCCGGCAGGGAGGACTGGCGTGTGTCCACTGCAGGCAGTGTCATCTCTCCCCGAAGATCCTTGGCCAGCAGCTGCAGGACACGGAGGCCACTGGGCTCAGTCATGTGGCTCAGAACTGCACCCGCAGGGTGTGGCCTCCGAGACCCCCCCCCATCGGCCCTGCGAGTTCGGCACCGACCAGCAGCCCCGGGGCCTGAAGGGTGGGACAGGAGGGGGCGTCTAGGGAGGCTCTGGGCCTGCCTGCCTAGGACTCGAGGCTCCCCAGGGAAAGAGGTGGGTCCCCGGGAGGGGCTGGGCGAGGGGCAGCGCCGGCTGACGTGTGCACGTGCGCAAACCCTAGGCCTGCGCCCACAGCTGACGCTTGTGCACCTCCTTCCTGCCGTCCAGGCTCAGTCCCGGCAGGCCCAGCACGTAGGACAGCTTGGCCAGCGCGGCCTCCGAGGTCATGTCGAAGCCGGACACGATGCTGGCGCCCGCCTGCGGGGAGCAGAACAGGGTGGGTCTCACAGCACCGGCCTGGCCGGCTCCAGCCCCCTTCTGGCCCGCGCCACGCATGTCTCAGTTTCCCACCCTCACCCAGCTGGACGCGTAGCCCGGGGTCACAGAGCCCCGCAGGCACTGGGTGCAGTTGACGATGATCAGGTCGCGCTGGGCCGCAGCCTGCAGCTCCTGCAGCAGGTCGGCATTGGTGGGCCCGTTGCCCGAGCCGAAGGTCTCCATGACCACGCCCTTGAGTGGGGGCTGCAGGAAGACCCGGACCTGTGGGGCGCAAGCGCATGGGGACGGCTGAGGGCCTTGCTTTCTGCTCCGGCCACGGGGACCCAGGGCCTGCTCTGTGGCTGCCGCGTGGCTCTGAGCCGGGGTGTGTGCGGTCCCAGGCCACAGGGAGGGTGGACCCCCTACCTCCGTGACCCCTCATCCCCAGTGAGGCAGGATTCTGACCCCTGGATGAGGAGACAGTGCCAGGGCTGGCCCGGGGACGGGCATGCAGGCTTTCTGAGACCCTGTCGGCCAGGCACCGGCCTTACGCGTCCCAGTGGGGCAGCGCAGAAACCAGGGCCCACCCTGAGTCCCGGGGCCACTGCTGACCCAGCCCGGTGTCCCACAGGAGGTGGAGGCCGCGGCAGGGAGGGGGCAGGGCAGTGCCCACCGTGAACGGGAAGGGCCCGGGGCAAAGGGAAGCCGGACACAGCCGGATTCCAGGTGCGGGTGAACCAGCCGGCTGGCGGAGCGCGGGGGCGTGGGAGCGCGCTGGCTCCCTGGGCTGCAGGGTGGGCGGGCCTACCAGGGAGGCGGGGATGCCGGGGTACAGGCGCAGCAGCCCCACGCCGCGCTCCATGCTGCTGTGCACCACCAGCTTGTCCTTCCGGCTGGCCTTGCGCACCAGCTCCAGGGCCACTGAGGACAGAGGGGCTGCGTGTGGGACCCCGCACTCGGCAGCCTCCCCCCGCCTCCCTCCCAGAGCAAGTCCTCCTGGCCCCGCTCACCGGGCCAGTGAGGGGCACAAGGAGGACCCGCCAGCCAGGCCGCACAGCAGGGCACAGGCGCGGGCATGGCTGTCCAGGCAGAGGCAACACAGGACCAAAGGCTGACGTGCGCGGCCAGGAGGCAGGCGGTCTGCTGTGCCAGGTCCCAGGCCCTCCCCAGCCGGCCTCGTCTGGCCCTCGCCAGGCGCCTACCGTGCCCACTGCCCACCAAGTCAGTGCATGAAGGCAGACTCGCCCAGGGCCCTCGCCTCCAGCCAAGTGACCTGGCAGAGCTGGAGGCCTTGCCCAGCTCCCCGCTGCACCCTGGACCGTATACCCTGGGGCCCTGCAGACAGTGCGAGGGGGGCCCTCTGGGTCAGTGCCCCTTAACCTTGGCCGTGCAGAGGCCCCCGTGGTCAGCCTGCCCATGGTCTGAAGGTCTCGGGGCTGATGTGGGAAGCCTGGCCCGACCCCTGCAGCTGTGGCGCCCGGCAGGGTGGACGCCGGTGACTCCCCCTGCACTGAATGGCACCAAGGGGAACCCCCTAGACCAGGCCCGCCCAGGGAAACTGAGGCTCAGGGAAGAGTAAGGTCTTCCCTGCACCCTGGCCGGGCTCTTTCACCCCACAGCGGGTGTAAGCCCGCCCGCCTCTGGCCTTTGCTAGCAGAGCGGTTCACATTCGATGGAGAGGAAGAGGCCATTCCAGAGTGCAGTGGGAGCTGTGTCAGTGTGGGGCGCTGGTGGGACTTGTACCCGCAGATGAGGCTGGGGTGGGGTCTGTCACCCCCAAAGGGTTACTGCTGCCAAGGTGGGGGCTGTGGGGACCCAGGCCCACCTGGTGGCCACTGCCTGGGAAGAGATTCTGTGAGATCCCCAGGTCTGGAGGTCAGAAATGGGGTGCAGTGGGGCAGAGGGCAGCCCTGGCCAAGTCAGGCCCACGCAGCTCAGTCCCCTGAAGCCCCTGGCCCGTCCGCCTACAGCAGGGGACACCGTAGGAGCAGAACGTGTGGCCAGCCCAGCCCTGGCACGCCTGGGAGGGGAGCGGCCTCCCCCCTACCAAGGAGGGTGCTGTGTGTGTGGGCGGCACAGCCGAAGGCCCCACCTGTGGCCACCAGCAGTGTCCCCTCCGCCCTCCTACACTCCAGGCCCCTTGGGCAGAGGCAAGGCCTGGGGGCGAAGACGTGACCACACCTCTGTCCCCATCACCGGGACCCCACTGCCCGAAAGTACCCAAGACGGCAGGAGCTCACAGGAGGCCGCATCCATGCTGTCCCTCGGGAAGAGCCTGGCTCAGCCCTGCCCCCCTTGGGGCCCCAGCTGCCGCACCCTGGGCCAAGCCTAGGGTTTCTCAAGGCAGCGTCAGAACCTGCCGGGCAGCTGACACCAGTGTGGCGGGCAGGGCGAGGCTCCCACACACTCGCAGTGCACCACGGGGACAACCAGGCTGGGGCTCGGGGTGTGGGGTCGGTCCCCTGGGTGGCCAGGTGAGGGCCAGCTGCCCTGTCAGGTAGGGCCGGAGGTACCGGGCTCTGCACGTGGCAGAGGCCTGGGGTCCAGGGCATTGGCCTCCCCACCCACCCAGGAAAGGCGTGACTCAGTGCCCGGGGAGCTGGCCTGCAGGGCACCGCCCACACCGCCGGCTTCGGCGCCTCCCTGGGCAGCAGGACCGGCTCACACGGGCGCCCCTGGGAGGCCTCCAGACCACCGGGCACCGTCAGGCACACAGACGCTCCCCAGAAGGGGATCGGGGGAGCGTGAGGACAGCCCCAGAACAGGAGTGGGGCACAGGCCCCCTGACAGCAGACGGCCCTGGGGGGCCTCCCAGCCACGTGGTCACCCGAGAGCGGCCGCCTGGGTTCAGCCGAGCGGCCCCACCCTGCCACGCCGGCAGAAGCCCAGCCGGGATGCGCCCGAGGGACAGCACCACAGCTGGGGCTCCGAAGGAGGCAGGGTGGGCCGAGCCCCGAGGTCAGGAAGCCGTGGGGCCCAGGCAGGTCTGGGGCCCCCAGGACCAGGGCCCTCACAGGACCTGCCTGGCGGGTGGGCAGGAGAGCGGCAGCCCGGGGGTAAGAGGGCGGCTCTGCACAGGGGCAAGGAGGGCAGGCCGGAGGACAGAGAAGGGTGGGCCACAGCGGCCACCAAGGATCACCTGGGCGCGGGCCCAGGTGGTGGGCAGCACACGCGAGAGGCAGAGCCCCCGACCTCCCCTCCAGGGCTCCTGAGGGCGCCCCCTCCCACTCCCCGGCAGCTGTCGCCCCGCTGCTGGCAGGCTTACCCGTGATGTCTGCACCCACCGTGGCCAGCGGGGGCAGGTTGGGGGAGCAGAAGGCCTTGAACCTCCGGCTGTCCACCTTGGTCACCCGGTTGCCCCGAAACAGCTGACTGTGCATGAACAGGCAGACCTGTAGAGGCGGGGAGCACGTCCACACGTCAGCAACGCACATGCCAACAGCCGTGACGTGACGTGACGTGGGGACACAAGGACAGCAGGTTCACAGCAGTGGCCCTGGGCGGCGAGGTGGGCGCTGTCTCGTCTGTCTGGTCACCTTCGCAAAGGTTTGTTTGTGCTTCTGGGGACTGAAGCCAGGGTCCTCACACTGAGCTGCACCCCCGCCCTTTGATATTCTGGACAGGCTGGCTAAGTTGCAAAGCTGCCCACACTGGGCTCAAACTTGTGGTCCCCCCCCCCCCGCCTCAGCCCCCCATGGTGCTGGGAGGCCTGGCCCCGAGGGGCTTGCCGGCGACCGTGTGTTAGTCGTAAGGCAAGCCACAAACCCGATGGCTGCTCATCTGCAGTCCCGAGTGCCACACGCACACAGCAGCACACTCAGTGCCCCCACGGACGCGGCCCGCGCTCAGGAGCCGGTACCTCAGGGATGACGTACTGGCCCGCCATGAGCAGCGCCCCCAGCAGGTTGTCCCGGCCGTCATTCCACAGCTCGCGGATGGGCACCTGGGGAGAGGCTGGAAGGTAGGCTGGGGCGGGCGGCACCGGCAGGCCGGGAGCCCCTCAGGACAGGGGAGCCACCCCACCTCCGAGGCTGCCGACGGCGGTCCCACACCCGGCGCCTCCACCCACACGCCCTGTCCCATGCAGGCCAGGGGACCCCAATTTGGGGTGGCATCAGAGGGCTCTGCACACGCTGGCGGGCCGCACACAGCAGGAGCTGCTCAGACGCAGCGCGGGGCAGGAAGCCCAGGCCCCAGCTCGCCCGCCAAGAGCCACCTCCCGGTTACCTGGGCACCGGTGAAGATGACAGGCTTCTGCAGGTTCTCCAGCATGAAGGACAGCATGGAGGTCCCGAAGGCCATGGTGTCAGTGCCGTGGACAACCACGAAGCCGTGGTACTGCTCATAGTGTTTCTGTAGGAGGGGTGTGCGCAGGGCAGCCCGTGAGCGGGGCCGGAGCCTCCCCTGCCCAGAGCCCAGGACCCCATACCTCCCGCACCCTGCACCCCCCGGGGGCTGGCTCGGGGCCTGAGAATGTGGGGCCTGGGGGCTCCTGACACCCCTCGGGGCTAGGAGCCACCCCTAGACTGGCTGCCAGGACCTCTCAGGCAGGCGTGGCCAGGAGGGTGCTCCCAGGGCAGCAGAGATGGCGGAGAGGGGGGCCTCTCCATCCCCTGGGAGGGCAGCATGCGCACAGGGCAGGTGGTCTGGGAGGCTGCGTGGAAGTGGACCTGGCCTTGTAGGACCCCCCGGCCCCCACCTCCTAGCAAGCAGCCAGCCTAGGCTGTGGTGCCAGCTCAGAGGACAGGGACCCTCCTGGCCATGCCAGCCCGGCAAAGGAGAGGAGCCAGAAGCCACAGTGGGGCAGTGCGCCCTCTGGTGGCCACAAGAAGCCACAGCTGCAGGCCGAGAAGGCCTGGGTGAGGCTGCCCTAACCCTGCGGCAGGGACACGGCGCCCCCCAGGGCTCAGCAGAGCAGCCGGGCCTGGCCCCACGGAGCCAGCCCTGGGGCAGCGTGATCCAGGCCAGACAGGCGTCCTGGCCACTTCTTCCCGAAACGGAGACAGAGTCAGGGCCACACTGTCCCAGGTGGGCCACAGCTGGGGCTAGAAACCAGGGTGTGACCAGGACTGGCCAGGGAAGGGGAGTCTGGGTGACCTCACTGGCTCTTTATTTTTAGGTTCTAGGAACTGAACCAGGGGCCCCATACCACTGAGCTACAACCCCAGCTCTCTATCTTTTGAGATAGGGTTGAACTTGTGATCCTCCTGCCTCAGCCTTCTGAGTAGCTGGGATGACAGGTGTGTCCCACCGCACCCAGAGAGCAAGGGGGTTTCAAGAGAAGCAGGTGAGAACAGGGCTGTGGCGGGGGCTCCCCGCCGAGGTTGGGCTTGGGCAGGAGCTGGGGCTGGGGAGACCAGAGGGCCAGGCGGCCACGGCATGCAGCGCTGCAGACTGCCAGGCCCCGAGCGGGTTCCCTGGTCTCCAGCCCACTAAGGCCGCCACACGGCTGGGGTCAGAGGGAGAGGCCGGCCACACAGAGCCAGTCGGTGCCCGGGCCAAGCCGACCGTAGGAACAGACCGAGCCAGCCGCCAGGTGCTCCCGGACAGGAAGCAAGTGGCTCAGCCCCCGTGTGGGGTGAGCGCCGTGCGAGGCCCTGTCCCACCCCTCGCCTCTCGCCCGCCCTACCTCTACGGTCTGGGCTATGCGGACCCAGTCGGTGATGGTCATGTTGCTGGAATCCAAGAGGGGCTGGCACTCCAGTACCGTGTAGAAGACCCTGAGGCCGTGGCGGGTGGGGCTGTGGGGGGCAGAGCACGGGCTCCTGCTCTGGCCCCTCGGGATCCAGAGCTCCCGGGGCCACTGCTGGGGGCCCGCACACCGCAGGCCGCAGCACCCTGACTACAGGGCCTCCCTTCCGCAGGCACAGGGCCACTGCCCAGGAAGGGGTGGTGACGCGGGCTGGGACAGGCTGTCCCTAAGCAGTGGCCCTTCTGCACCTGCAGGTGGCAGCGGGACCAGCCCACGAGAAGGTCGCTCTGGAGAGCAGCTGCGGTGAGGACAACTGGGGCCCAGCCCCAGCTGGCCCCGGGTGTGGGAGGAAGAGGCCCAGGGGGCCAGGCCTCTGGGCGGGCTCCGTGCCGCCTGTGTGGGAGCTGTCGCCCCCTGCTGGCGCTCGGGTGCAAAACTGTCACCCTGCCTGTGGTTGCGGGAAGCTGCCCGAGGTCACGTCCACCACCCTGAGAACCTCGGGTCCACCCACCTCGCCCTCGGGACAACCCGCAGCCCGGGGAGCCCCCACTCACGGCAGCACCAGCACGTTCTCGGGGAGGTCCTGGGCCTTCGCGAACTGCTTGTCGTGTAACATGGACAGGTTCCGCAGCACGTCGGCCAGGCCTGGACCGGGGACGAGCACTGCGGGCAGTGGGGGGCGTGTGGTCAAGGCGGGGTCAGAGGGGCTGCCACAGCCCGGGCCCCAGGCCAGGTCGACCCCAGAGGTCAGCAGCTGTCCCGGCCCAGAAGCCACGGTTTCCTCCCTTGGAGCTGACCCAGACAGTCCCCGGAGTGCCGCCTGCCGCTGTGCCTGCTCCCATCCGGAGCTGTCCACACTTCCGGCCAGGCGAGGCCGCCAGCCTGTCTCGGAGGCAGCCCCAGCGCCCGCTGCTCTACCCCGCCTCCCACAACGCGCCGCTGCGCTGCCTGAGGGTGCTGCCCCCACTTCTCAGCAGCAGGAGCCTCAGGGCCCAGCTCCGGACCCACCCCCAGGAAGCCCTCCCCTGCCAGGCCGCGCTACCCTTCCCACATACCCCCTCGCTGGCCGTGAGCTCCTGGCTGGCGGGGACCATGTGTGACTTCAAGTCCTGCCCATGTCCCCGGCCCCGGCCCCCCACAGGAAGACAGGCAGGGAGCAGACGCTGCCCGCACCCCTCAGCCTGTGAGTCTCAGGAATGTGCACCTCAGGAGCCCCTGGGCGTCTTGGAAGCCGCTGGCCTCGCTGACAGGAAGCACATCCCGGACTCAGGCGCCGGCCATGCTGGCGCCCCAGCCTCAGTTTCCCTGGCTGCTAAGAGCGTCAGCCTTCCCCCTGGCTGGCACTGGGTTCTCCTGCCCATGGGGCCTGCTGGCCACGCCCTGCATTGCCTGGGGGTCCGCAGCCCAGGGCAAAGCCGGCCTCTCCCTGCAGCGCCTGCTGAGGCCCCACCCCACCGGCACCATTAGCGCTTGGCCTGGCAGCGCCTGGCCGGTCTGCAGCCTCCGCCTAGGCCACCTGCACCCAGGTCCCACAGCCAGGTCACAAATGGGCCCAGACTCTGTGGCCTCACGGGGCGCCCCTTTCTCTCTCGCTGACACGGGGAGTCGGGAGCCGGGCAGGCATTTCTCCCACCCTGCTGCCCTCTCTCGCCATCTGCCCAGGTCACACCCAAGCCCCTCCCAGCCACCCAGACAGTCCCAGGCTCCTCAGACTTGGGTGTCTGTGGCAGTTTCCCCTGCCACACAGAGACCCCACAGAGGGCACCCGAGGGCCCCTGGTCCCACTGCCCCAGCCTGGTGCCCAGACCCTGCAGCCTCTGTGGGAGGAGTGGACCCTGCAGGCCGGTGGTGATCGGCTGCTTACGAGGAGGCCTGCGGGCAGGGGTCAGGGAACACACGGGGCTCGCGCGTGTGTGGCAGACCCGAGGGCTCTGCAGACGCCCAGGACGTGGCCGCCTCCACGCTCAGGAGCCACCCGCCACCCAGCGCTGGGCCGCGTGTCCCCGCCCTCCGCGTGGTGGACTGAACACGCGCCCACGTCCCAAGCCCAGGCCCTGTGGATGCGACCTTTCGTGGAGGCCCTGTGGATGCGACCTTTCGTGGCAAAGCGGCTGCAGGTGCGGCTATGCCTGGGAAAATGGAGACAGCCCTGAGCTTCCCAGGTGGGCCCTGGATGCCATCACACGTGTCCCCACGGGGGGATCCAGAGCGAACTAGACACACACACAGGCAAAGTCCAGACACCTCAGAGACTGCCCACCGAGGCAGAAGACATCCAGAAAACTCTGACCACTGACCTTTGCTAAGGTCTTCCTGCCTGATGCCCCCGCCTTCTCTCACGCCCTATTAAAAAGCCCGCCGCTCCTTGTGCCCTGCCGACAGCCTTTCAGCCTCGGTCTGCTGCACCAGGCAGAGTGAACCCCACGCCGCCTCCTGGAGCCGCCCTGGACACTGCACCCCCACCCCGCTGAGACCTCCCGGCAGCATCCTCAGACCTTGGTCCCTGCAGCTCCCGGCATTCTGCTCAGGCAAGCCCCCGGTTTCTCTCCCCATCTCTCCTCCCTGCCTCCCTTTTCCTCTCCCCCGTCAAGTCAGAGAGAGGCTCGCCCTGCTTTCTGTGCTTTTTAAACTCCAGTGCTGGTCTGGAAAAGCACCCCGGGAAGCCTGCTTCCCTCTGGCGTCCGACCAACCGCACAGACCTTTGCCTCGCTCAGTGGCTCAGTGTACGGCTTTGGTCCTGACTGGAGACGGCCGGCCACCCTCCCACACCTCGCTCGGCACGCCAGTGGGCCCTGCCCCTGCGGAGTCAGCCTCTCCGCCTCTCTGGTCTGAGGCCTGAGCGGCAGGTCTTTTTCTGCAATACAGTGTGGCTAGACAACGGTTCTTGGTGACCAAAGCTCAATACTTCTGATTTTTCCATTTTACAAAATAGCAAATAATTAACAGGAGATAAAAGTTTGCTTGTATTTCTTGATTGCTGAGTTATATTAGGTAATCATAATTGTCATTCTCATTTGCCACCATTCGCGCCTTTTGTAAATCACTTTAGGATGTTTCTCTCTTGTTTTTTAATTTTATGTGTGTTACAGTTGGACTCTCTAGACCTGTTTGACTTGTGACTGCTGTGGTTTTTAAATCTAAGACTGCGGTCAGGAGTTTGGCTCAGTGACTTAAGCGCCTATCTGACAGGCACGAGGTTGTGAGTTCAGTCCCCGGTGCCGCAAAAAAAAAAAAAAAAAAAAAAAACTTTAAATAAATCTTAGGCTGTGCTAAAGAGAAATGATGTTAGAGCGCCACCTAGTGGGCTTTGATAAGATTCTGTAAAATGGGTCTTAAGAAATCTCACGTATGTTGATTCAGGCTTTTATCTGTCCCTTATAGAAACGCTAAAACCAAACACTGGTTACTCTTCCAGCCAGTAATCGCCTTCAGGGAAGCTGCCACCCTCAAAGCAGAGGGCAGGCTTCTCAGTACCCCCTGGGAAACCCCCACTGACCCCAGTGGCCAGGGGAACGCTGACTAGAAGGCAACTGGGCTCCTTTCCGGAGAAAGCTCTGACTGTGCAGAAGTAGTGAAAACCGAAAGGACAGCTGAGGGCTCGCGGCCGCAGCAGCTCTCCAGCGGATATCCAAAGGTCTCTCACCGAGAGCAGCGCTCCACAGCCTGGAAAGATAATCAGCAGACGATGCCCACCTGTCTGTCGGCCCACCTCCACTCCCGAGGAGGGTGAGAGGCAGCTCTCGGGGACCTCGGCACCTCTGCCCCGGAGCCCTTTCCGAAGCCTCCCTCAACCCTCCAGCTACAGGTCTGGACTCTTCTGTCTACTAACAAGTTAGAAACCCTAATTGTTCTCCTCCTTCCGTTCCACACACACCCCTTCCCCTTCCCTCCCATGCCAGTTCCCCCCGACTCCCCTCACTCGACCCCCCCCTGCTACTACCAATCACCTTGGGACACAGGAGCCGCCACAGAGGTCGAGACCCTCTTTGCTCGGTGCCCGTGTGCACGTGGG
The DNA here is from genome assembly GCA_004363535.1 of Dasyprocta punctata. Lineage (NCBI taxonomy): Eukaryota > Metazoa > Chordata > Mammalia > Rodentia > Dasyproctidae > Dasyprocta > Dasyprocta punctata. The sequence goes on along the minus strand of RJWM01002086.1, from coordinate 28,119 downwards.
ACCAAGATGCCGCGCCCACAGCCCGCGGCCCGCGCTTGGCCCTGAGCCCAGCCCGGGGAAGAAAACCTCCAGCCTGCACAGCGGACCCCCTCACCCCACCCTGTGCCACAGGACAGCAAGCCCAGCGGGCCGCACCCCAGGCCACACCTGCCACAGCATCCCAGGCCAGCGTGCGTGCGTGTATGCACACACACACACACACACACACACTCACGTTCATGCCACCCCCACCCCTGCTGCCGCCACTCCGAGGCTGCCTAGCTCCACGAGCGGACCGATCCACGCCCAGCCCGAGCCCACCCCGCTGCCTGCCAAAGGCCACCTGCTGCTCCTCTAACCTTTGCTCACGCGCTCGCCGACTCCCACTGGCCACTCTGCCACACGCCCAGTCCAGACTACCCTCCGGCCTTCCTGCTCCTCCCTCCGCCAGCCTCTCCCAGGTCAGCCTGCATCTGAGCCTTTCTCCTCAGACCCTTCAAATCCCGGGTTTTCTCCTATGCCCCAAAACTTAACTTAAAACCCCTTGATTAAAAATGTCCTTCCCTCAAAGAGGTTAAATTATAAAGCTCACAACGATGCTTTGCCTTTAACAAGGGACGACAGCTATCAAAAAAAAAAGACAGCTGTGCTTTGCATCTGCTCAGACTGACAGAACTAATCTCCTCGGAGTGTTCAGTGGCTGAAGTTCGGAGACCAGGACTAGAGAGATAACTGGGCCGAGAGGCCGGCCAGTACTGCGGAGACCCAGGACACGAGAGACCGCTTTCCACAGGATCCAGCAAGTCTGGCTGGTTACTCAGTGTCCTGAGCAGGGAGACCGCTGGACCCCAGAAGACGGAGATCAGGGAGATGTGCATGCCCAAGGAGGGTTGCCAACAAAAAGGTTTGTCTACCAAGACCGTGACCTGTCCTGGCAACTGACACTGACAGAGTAGGGGGGTTCTTTCACAGTTCCGGGGTGAAGCTTTGAGAGACTTTCCTGACAGACAGCCAGAGGTCAGTGTAATTAACACAGGGCTCATTTTAACTGGGTCTCAAACATCCAGCAGAAAAGTATAATTCAAAAAAAGATGAACTTTTGTCATCTGTCCATATGCCCTCCCAAATAACAGTCATATACTGTAAAAGACAATCCGGTCTCTCCCTCTCCCATAGATACAGATATAGATATAGATATAGATAGCAAGTTGTCCTCTAAAAGTGGATGACACTAGACATTCTTTTTTTTTTTTTTTTTTTTTCGTGGCACCAGGGATTGAACTCACAACCTCATGCCTGCCAGACAGGTGCTTAAGCCGCTGAGCCAAACTCCAGGCCCTGACACTAGACATTCTAACAACAGGGCACTCATGCTATTATGAAAGATGAATGTTGTATATTCATTTCTGATCCAATATCTCTATGGCTATTCAAGATACTAGACGACAGGTTAGGGCCACATCAGATTCTGAAGTTCCCTAGGCCTCCTCATTCTCCTCATGAAAGGTTATTACCAAGTCTTCCCTTTAAACATTTTTTATCCTATTCATCCTAGTCTTACTGGCTTTACTGTTTGGCCCATCCTGACTTAACTGCCCCTTGGCCTTGTCTACAGCACAGCGGCGGCCAGAGACACCTCAGGCGAAGCCCAGCCTCGAGACAGGCAACAAGAAAGCAGGCCCCGGAGTCCCCAGGGGTGAAGTGAATGCTCACGCCTGGCCTAATGAAGTCCAGATCGCCATCGGTCACCTCAATAGACAGCCAGGACCCAGATCGCCGCCCGCCTGGGAAGCTCCTTGGTCTGGCCTCGCCCGCCCAGCCATGACCGGCTCCCCATTAGATCGGTGCTGCTTGAACAGCTCACAGGGCCTCCTGTCGGTTCAGCACCTCTCTTCTTCCTTCTCTGGCCTCATCCGAAGCCCCCACCGCCGCCCGAGACCTGCACCCTAGGGTCTGGGGTACAGCCTCTCCTTCCCTGGCTCTCAATTGAACACCTCCCACCGTCCCACTGAAGCCAGATCTTCCCATGGCTCCCAGCGCCAGCGCCCTGCCCCATCGGGCTCTGAGCGGACTGAGACGGGTTACCCCTCGTGGGCCCCAACAGGGCTCTCTGACCCTGCAGATCCCGACACCACGCCCTCCTGTCTGCTGCCCCCCACGCTCTCCCCACTACCCCTCTCTTCACCTCTCCTTCAATCAGCCCTCCTTCCCCGCCGACCCCCACCTCCTCAGATAAGCCCTCCTCCTCGGCAGCCCCTCACTGATGCTCCGGACGGGCCGCTGGCCTGCACAACCCTCCTCTGGCTCAGGCCCTGTCTTTCGGGCCCCTGTCACGGTTCCTACAGGACCACGTGCAAAGAATCGCCGGTCGGCAGCCCGTGCTCTCCTCCTCCCCAAGCTTTCCCTTCCCACTAAGCCGCCCGCCGGGACACGCGCCAGGCAGGAAGCAGTCACGAGAAACGGCATCCATCGCCCTTCTTCTTCTTCGTCCTTTCCGTTTGTCACGGTAAAAAGACAGGGATGTAAGGCTTGATCCGGGCGCGACTCCCCCTCACCCGACCTGCGCACCGCAGAGGCGCTGTTCCCAGGGCGGCACCGGTGCCCTCCGCCAACAGAAGATGCCATAAAGAAGTCAGATGCAACGGACTGCACGAAAGACACCCAACAGTCACACTGGACGCCCCAAAGACTGCCCACCGAGGCAGGCGACATCCAGGGAACTCTGCCCACGGAGGGTTACCGAGATCCTCCTGCCTGACGCCCTCGCCTTCTTTCTGACCCTATAAAGAGCCCGCTTCTCCTTAGTCCCTGCCGACGGCCTTTCACCCTCTGTCTGCCTGCACCCGGGCGCAGTGAACCCCACGCCACGCGGCCTTTACACAGCCCGGTGGGCTCTGCGGGCCTCGCCCCGCGCCGCTCCTTACAGGGGCTGGTCGGCAAGGGCAGAAGCTCGGGGCTGGTTTTGAGGGGCCCGGCCCGGCCCGAGGAGGAGGACCGGGTGGAACTGAGCCAGGCCCAGCTTCGAGGAGGAGGCGCACCAGGGAAAGGCACCACTCTCCAGCCGCGGTGCGCACGCGTGGCTGGCCGGGTCCCGACAGCGATCGAGGGCTGGGGAGGGTGGCGAGGGCAGCTGGGGCTGCAGGGCAGGCGGAGGTGGGCAGGGGCGGCGGAGGTGCGCGCTGAGGGGCAGCCCTGCCTCCAGGCGGGAGCGAGCACCCACAGCGGCGAGGCTGCACCCCAGGGTCCCAGCGGCCCGCGGGGCTCGGGTCAGCAGGTAAAGCCCTCCCTGGGGCTCAGGGACTCCCCAGCTCGAGTCCCGGCAGAACCGGCAGGGACGCTAAGGGCCGGGGCTCACCCCGACTCACCCCCGCCCTCGCTGAGCATGCCCAAGGTGCCGCCGGTGTAGATGAGCAGCAGGTGCCGCTCGGGTTCCGTCGCGAGCGCCATGCCCAGGGCGAGGACACTGCCGGGACTGGACGGCAGACCGGGTTATTACCTCGCCGGGCGGCGGGCGGGGCGGAGGGCAGGGGCGGGGCCTGCCCGGCAGGCGGTCGGGGCAGGGAGAGGGGAGGTGGCTCGGGACCCAGCGAGGGCGGGGCGCACCCGTGACTCTGGCTCCGCTTTCGGCTTTCGGAGGTGCGGTCCGCACTCTGGCTCACTGCTTCGGGCCTGCGGCAGGCGGATCGTGGCAGGCGCACCCGGCCAAGCAAAGCTGCGCGCCGTGCCGGGGAGGACCCGGGACCCAGGGTCCCCTCCGAGGGGCGCACACCCCGGACCGACTTCCTCCGCCCTCAGCTCAGTCTCCAGCTCCGCCTCCTCCGGCAGGGCCGGTGCCAGAACCCCAGGACCGCTCCGCAGCCTGGCAGAGACCGGGGTGGGGGTGGGGGTGTTTTCCCCAATGAGGAAACCCAGGGTAGGCGGGTACTGTCCGGCCCGCAAGCCCCACCCAGCCCTCGTCGTTACATCAATCATTCTGAAACTGCACCCCCAGGTCCCAGGCCGACCTGCTGACTGAGACACCCCAGGGACACGGAAGTGGGTGCCGGCAGCCCCTTGCTGACTCCGAAAGCCCACGTTTAGAACCACTGGTCTTGCCCAAGGCCAGCAAATTAAGACTCAAGGGGAAAGCCTGGCTCTCTTCCTTCGTGAATGAAGTTGTATCCGAACAGCATCCCAGGGGCTGGGGATGTAGCTCAGCGCCACGAGTGCCTGCCTTGCAAGTGTGATGTCGTGAGCTCAGTTCCCAGTACAAAGCAAAAAGAGCAGCATCCGTGCTCCTTTCCTTGCTGCGTGAGAGGCGCAGAGGCCGGTGGGGAGAGGCCCGGCGGGTGGGAGGGCACCGCACGCTGCGCACCCCTCCCAGGTTGCCCCTGCCTGGAGGTTCGGGTGTCACAGGCCAGGAGCAGCGCGGGGAGCCCGCGGCTTCACACCTCAAGGGAAGGGCCCTGAGCGCACGGCTGCAGGGCTCTAGCCACCTGCACACTGGTACCTCTACTGCAGCGGCCACAGCAGCCGCCAGACAGGGCCGCTGACCAGCCCTGTCGCCCAGCTCCCTCACACAGGAGCTGAGGTACAGCGCCCCCCAGCAGCGACAGCCGTTCCTGGGGCGCATGACGGCCTCTAGGTCCTGAATCTGTGTGCCCAGCTGCCAACAGCTGGAAGCAAAGTGAGGAAGGCGCGGGCAGCAGTGTGTGGGGACCCGGGGGAAGCGGTCGCAGAGTCGGGTGGGCACAGGGGCCTCAGCACCATGGCTGGGTCCTCGGGAGGCAGGCGGTGGGGAGCAGCTCCTCAGACCTGGACCTGCCGCCCATCGAGGGGAGAGGTCACCTGGCCCACTACTGTGCGTGACCCCAGGACGTGCTGAGATGTACCCCTGGGGTGGGACAGGAGAAACAAAACAGAAAGGAGATGGGGACACTGCAGCTGGCAGGACCCAGCGAAGTTCCCACGGTTACATCTGGCCGGATCCCTCGGGACGGGCTTCTCGGGTGCAGGCGGGTGCTCCTGAGATGGAGGAGCAGGGTGAGCGCATCCACGGAGTGCCCGAACAGCTGTGCCCAGCAACGGCCGCCCGCGCCTGTGGCAGGGCCCGCCCCCGGGTTCCTGCCCCTCCACAGAACACAGACCCCTCTCAGCCAGGAACAAGCGTGCCCCACTTCTCTGCGCGCCGTAAACCTTTGCCTAATAAAGCCGTCTTGCGCATCTTGCTGATGCATCCTGAAAACACTTTTTCCTCAATAGGATCAGCTGCCAAGTCCAGCGCAGCTCTCAAAGTTCCAGGGGGAAGGACGGCCAGAGGATGGAGAAATAAAGGTAAGAGACAGTGCACAGACAGCTGAGGGCAGGCGGAGAGGAAAGAAAGGCTCGACTTCCTCAACACCTTTATTTATACGTCTGCAGGTGTCACATGACAGCCCTTGCCTAGCAACCTGGGGCTGGAGCAGCTCGTTTATGTGGCCCAGCTGGCACTCTGTTTTCAGACTGGCATTGCCCCCACACATGCATGTGATCAATTCCAGCTTCAGCCAGTCCTCACAGTCTGCGAACCTGCAAACTTCTACAGAAGGGCAGGCTGAGTTCCTTATTTCAGCCTCAGGGACATCCTTGGACCCAACCCAGTGACACCACAACATGACAACAGCATGGCCACTGATTGAGATGGGTCAGTCACTGGACAGGTGCTTCCTCGGGAGCACAGTGTGGTCTTGGGTGAGGCACTGTCCCTGCAGCTAGGAAAGCACCTGAGAGCACCATGGCAGCAAGGGGGCACCCGTCGCTTCTGAGGGAGACCCAAGGACACCACGGTATCCACCACGCCGTGGGTGGGGACAGGAAGTCTTCTCAATAAATGGCGCTAGAACAGCAATTTGTTCATGCAGGGAAAAATAAACTCTGCCCCTCCTCTCACCAGACACAGAAGTGAACTTGGGGTGGGGCACAAACCCACACGGATAATCCTAAGGCTATTGGGCTTCCAGAAGAAAATACAGAAAAGTCTCTTTGTGGCTTGAGTGGATGAAGATTGGTTAAGTAGGAAACGCTAAGACCTAGCCCTAAAACAAAACCTATCGTCAAAACCCCAAATTTCTGTTCACCATTAAAAAATGAATAAATCATATACAAAAAGTAACTCAAATGATTAAACACTCTGGGCAGGGTGGTGTACACCTGGAATGTGAGCGCTTGGGAGACGGAGGCCGGAGGATTGGGAGTTAGAGGGCAATGTGGGCCACAGAGCAAGACCCTGTTGCAACAGCAACAACAACAACAGAAAAGCATTAAAGACTAAACCTAAGAGTTACATAGCATCATGAAATGGGACTGTGTAGTTATTTCTAGCTCAGACAACAAAACCACAGGCCAACAAGCAGGAGTACACACAACCTAACCTGTGTGCATCTGAGGGCACAACTGACAGTGAAACGGGCAAACTCAGAGGGGAGGATAAATTCGCTGATCATTTATTATTTGGTAAGTGGCGAACATCTGGAATACATGAGGGAGTCCTGTAACTCAACACACAGAATCAGCTGAATTAAAAAATGGGCAAAGGACTGGAGTAATACGTCTCCAAAGATGATACATAAATGGCTAAAGAGCGCATGAAAAAATACACATCACTAATCATCAAGGAATTGCAAATCAAAACCACAATGAGAAACCATCTCACACTTAAAAAAATCAGGAAGTGTTTGCAAGGATACAGAGAAGCTGGAATCCTTGTGCATTCTTTGGTGGAACTGTGAAGCTGTACACTCACCATGGAGAACAGTTTGGAGGTTCTTCAAAAAAATTAAGATTTGAACTACCATAGGATCCAGCATGCACTCTCATATGAGTATATGTGCAAAAGAACCAAGTGGGATTTCAAAAGGTATTTGCACACTCGTATTCATAGCAGCATTGTCCACGTGGCTGTGAGCTCCTGGAAGAGCCCAGACGTGTATCCTCACACACGTGGAGAGCAGACCTGGGGTTGGCATATTGAAAGGCGGGCAGTCCTGTCACTGCCATGACACAGAGGCCTGGAGGACACCGTGCTGAGTGAAATGCACCAGCCCCAGAAGGCAAAGACATATGGAGCAAGGAGGTTACTTTTGGTCTTGGTTACTTTTCTCGTTGCTGAGACAAAATACTCGACACCCAAAGTGAAGGAAGGAAAGGTTTATTTAGCTCACAGTTTGTGGAGGTTTCAGTCCATAATCAGCTGGCTCCAAGGCAGGGTGGCACATGGCAGAGGGCACCCGTTCATGGTAGCAGAAAACAGCACAAGCAACAAGAGCGAAAGGGGAGGAGTGCGAGAGAAGACTTTCTGTCCCTTATATGTAGGCCACACCCAGTTGCATGTAGCACTCACACCCATAACCCCAGCCTTGGACCATGAGTCAGTCACAGGCTCTGGAAGCCCGCCCCCATGACTGGCAGAGGCTTTGGGAAACATCCAGACGCAGACCATCACAGAGGGTCTTCAGGGAGGTGTCATGCGGGCTCCGTGCATGCTTGAGGTGCCATCTCGGATGCACCCTCAGTAAGAGAATGGACACTACAAGGAGAGGTGACTAACTTACAGAGTAACGCAAAAAAGATCCCCAAAGCACCTGGCACAAGTATACAGACTGCGTGACCCCCTTTGTGTCAACTTCTACGCATTCGCCCAAACTCATCTACAGTGCCAGCCATCACAGGGCTGTCCACAGGGTGGAAACACCCGGGCCTCCGGTGGGACGTGGGCGCCCCCAGTCAGAGAAGCTGCCCAAACGCACCACGAGGCTGCGTGCGTCCCTGCAAGCAGCAGGGACCTTAGGCTGTTCTAAAGGAGAGAAAGCCTCTGATTTCATGTTTGGGGGAAAGGGTGGGAACACACAATGACAGTCAATGCTGAAGTCCCGTTTCTCACCCCAGCATTGTCTTTTAGTTTTATAACATCCCAAATCAAAAGGTACTTTATTATGGTAACCTTAAGAATCAGAAATAAAACCAAACAACAAAAGTTACCAAGATCTCCCCAAACTTCACACCCTGCTTACATCGGCCCAAAAGTCCTGGTCTCTATCTTGCTGTGATCCCCAGAAATGTCTTGATGGTTCTCTCCCCTTCACTTCTGAGGTTCTGGCGACCACCCATTTTCTGGTCTGATGTTTAAGGAAGCATCACACCACGAAGACCAGGGCAGAGGCAAAGCCTGCAGTTCCCAGCGGGGTGGGCTAGATGGCAGCACGGTTCTCTCAGCGACGTTTCCACTTGTGAGACAGAAAACGCTCCTCCGACAAAGCGGTTCCCTGAAATCCAAGCAGAACAGCTCCCCATGAACCGGTTTCAGCAGAAAGCATCGTGTGAACGACAGCATCCACTTTCCAATTACAAGCCTTCGGAAGCACAGCCTCACTTAAGGGCACTTCAAAGTCTTTGGTGCTTTTAACATTACACTAGTCCTCTGATAAATGGCACGTTCCTCTTTTGCTTAAGAAAAGCCTTTTCAGTTTAACATACTACAATGATTATTCCAACTCAAAAGTGAAGGCAGAGTCCTGGAGACCACGCCTTCCGCCCGCCGTGTCACTGCGGTGCCTCCACTCCCTCCTCCCCGCTGATGCTCAGTTTGGAGCGGGGGTGGGTCAGATGCCCGCCTTGTGTCCCTTTGGTGGGGGGCTACTGCGAGGCCGAGAGAGAAGCGCCATATCTCACTGCGGGCCGCGTACCTGAACCCTTAAGGCTTGGAGGCGTCTGAGGGCAGTGTGCCTGGACCGTTCCGGGTGCAGTGGAGAGCTGGTCCGGGTCCCCCGAGTTCCTCTGAATTCAGGCAAGCCTAGAGGAATAGCTGGAAGTCAATGTCGTGCCTGCACTTAATCTAGATCTCCATTTGCTTTGTCCTCTAATTTTGATTTTTAACCTTGTTTCTGCAGCTTAACACTTCAACTGAATGTGTGCTATTTTAGTATTTTTTTAGTATATCCTGTTTCAAACAGGACCCATGTTTGGGGGCATGGAACACAGACCAAGAATAACAAAAGCATGCGTGTAGCGAGGCAGTCTAGGGCCGGCAGGGCAGCCCCTTGGCTGACGGGAACCCAGATTCTGCCATCCTCTGGGAGTGGCCTCCAAACTCAAGGTGTCCTGAAAATTGAAGGTGGCTGCTTAAGCTCTAGCCGCCATATCTGCACCCCAGGGAAGAAGAACAAGAAAGCTAAAAGAACAAAAGGGCCCACTCCCACCACCACCCCGCCCCCTGGCTCCTCTTAAACTGCTTCCCAGAAGACTTAGCTAGCGTCTTCCTGCTTTCACCCATCAGAAAGAACCAGTCACATGGCCAAACCAAGCTGCAAGAGACCCAGGGATGCAGCCTCCTAGCTAGGCACACAGCTGCCTTCTCGATAAACCGGATTCTGTTATTAAAACGCAGGACAGGCTCTGCCGTGGTGACGACTCGTGACTCGAAGCTCATCTGGGTGAATGAACACAATGTGTGTGTGCAGTGCTGGCGTCTTCCTCCCCACCGCCCGGCTCCCACCTCCCACAGAGGCCACTTCAGCGCACCCCTGCCCCGCCCTGTGTACCGCCACGCCCAGGGAGGTGCCTGTGTGGGCACCTGCTGGCTGTGCTGTCCGCACTGAGGCAGTGTGCACACTGCTGGGTCTTCCTGGTCCCACCGCCAGCCCTCAGGGAAATGCCCGCGGTGACGCCCATACCTCAGGACTCGCCCTTCTGTGGATGTGACTGTCGCAGCCCGCCTCCCTCTGCAGGCCATTCGGCATCCCTGCTTTCCAGTCGTGCCCTGGTCAGCTGTCCTTAGCTCTCTGAATCAAGAATACGCCTGTTTTTAATTTTCACTGATGTTGCCAGATCTATTTCCAAAAGAAGCTGAAACACTTCAGATTTTTACCTGGAAAATACAAGTGCCTCCTCCCTCCAACTCTCTATCGGTAACGATGCGGCTTTTCAGCTCCTGCGGTTTGTGGATACAACGCTGGCTGACGTGCAGCTCCTGTATTACTCAAATGTTGCAGCACTTCCTGTTTGTCGGTGTTTTCGGGTAGGAATGGTTCTTCTCCGAGCTACCCGTCCACATCGCTGCTCTGCTTCTTGTTGATTCTTGTTCCCCCACCCCAACGATGTCTGAAAGGCTTTCGTGTTGTGTGCATTAACCCTTTGTCACTCGCACCAGTTTACCCATCCAGTCATCGGTTCTGTGTATGGGCTGGTTATGGTATCGCCTATGGCTTGTGTCTGGATGTCCCCCCAAAGTCTCAGTCAGCGGCAGGGCTTTCCAAGGTGGCCGGATCAAGGCTGTGTGATTACTAAGTTTGTCCACTGACTGGTTTGGCATAGCTCTGGGAATGGGTAATGGGAAGGCCCACCCCGGGCATGGGTGCTGCCCACCCTAAGAGTGCGTGGCCTGGATAGACTAAAGGGACAGAGAGAGCTGCGGTGCTTGTCACTGGTCACTGTTTTGCCGCCTTCTGCCCACCATGAACTGTTTCTCCTCTTCGATGCCCCTCTGCGCACCTTGAAGTCAGCCAACTATGAACTGAAACCTCTATAAACTGAACTACAAAAACCTTTTCCACTTTAACTTTGGATATCAAGTATTTTGTCTCAGCAACAAGAAGCATAACCAAGACAGTATCTTTGCCGTACAAAGTTTTTCTAATGCTTAGTCAGAAATGTTTGTATCTTCTTATAAAGGTTCTGATTTTCAACCCAGGCCAACACACTGAGAATACACCACAGCAAGAGTCTACTCTCGGGCATTTATTCATCTCTGCAGATTGTAAGATACTTTTATCAAATTCCAAAACAATATCCTGCTATGATTCTCTTGGAATTGTGTTACATTTGCATGCTAACTTGCAAGAATTGACATTTTCTTAATGCTATGAAATCCTCTCAAGTCTGCTTTTTCTGTTCAGATTGTGTTTCTCAGTAAGATCTGTTTTCTCCGCATAGGTGGAGGTCGCAGGCCTTCGCTGCAGGGCATTCGTGTTCCTTCACAGGTGCTCCCATGGCTGGGCTCTCGCTGCACACCAGAGAGGGCCGTGGTTGCACCTCGGCTTACACCCAGAAGCCTCTCACTGTCTTACTTCAGCAGTGGCTCCTCTGGGCTGTGCACGGAATGCAAAAGCAAGCTCAGGGCGCTCCTCTTAGAAAGGGCCGCTTGCAGGGCTGCCCGAGACAGGCAGCGGGAGCCGGATTGAGGAACCGCCTCCCATCCTCTCACCGCTCAGGGTGGCTCGCAATGCCTAGGGTCTGTTCAGACTGCGGGGTCGATGTGGGCCCAGACACACTTCCCAGGGAACAGCACTTCTCCACCACCGTGACCTGCGGATAGACTGCAACGCGGCCCCGAGGAGCGGACTCTCCAGGCTGTTACCCGGCTGCCTTTGGGCTCCACCCTGTGTGACTTCTCCCTGTGCAAGGTTTTCTTTGTATCTTCCGCTGCAGTAAACGTGAACCATGAGCAGCGCCACAGCCCAAGCCCTGTGTGTCCCGCTGGTGACCCCGGGGCCCAGGCGGTCGTGGGGATCCCAAGGCATAGGAGGACCCATTGCAGTGCACCAGTCAGCTGTTGCATTGCTGGGACAAAACACCTGACACAGGTGTCTTAAAAGGAGAGGGCTTTATTTCACTCGTAGTCTCAGGGGATTCAGCCCACGGCTGCAGGCGCCAGGGAGAAACCACACGGCAGAAGGGCACGGCAGACTGAAGCCACGAAGCACAGCGGGGAGACAGTGCCAGAGAGGAAGGGGCGGGACAACCTGCCCATGCAGAGCCCACGGTCGCCCTCCGGGGATCACCCAGACCACTCAGAAGTGTGCCCCACTAATCCTCCAGCTCAGCAATAACCAAGCGCTCACTGCACTGTGCTAGGCAGTTCCGTCAGGCTGACTCAAGCCAGAGCACCGTGCTCAGCAAAACGCTCTCCTCCTCCTCATGCAGTACCGTGTCCATCACTTCATCCCGTTCCACCGCACTTGCCAAGAGGCGAGGAGTGGCCCTCCCGACAAGCTCCTGTGTCTCAAGTGGCTTTGATGTTTTGCGGCATGTGAGAGTCCTTGCTGCTGACTTCTCGGTTTTGTGACATTCGGCACAGGTGTGCTGTGCGCAAGTTTCAGTCACCACAGTTTCACTAAGGAATGTGAGGCTCCCCGGATCATGATTTAGCTCTGGGACACCCCCCAAAAGCCTCGAGGAAGGCGACTGGGTCTCGGGCACACTATGCTTAGTGAGGGGACAGTCCACTGGGGAGTCCACCATCGACTGCTGTGCCAAGTGGGGTCTGGCTGGAGGCGGCTCACTGGGCATGGCTCGGAGGGTGAAGTGTGTCTCCCTCCTGGACTCCTTGGTTTTCTTTCTTTCTTTTCTTTTCTTTCTTTCTGGTTTTTTTGAGACACGGTCTATGTAGCCCAGGCTGGCCTATCACTCACAGCAATCCTCCTGCCTCAGCCTCCAGAGTGCTGGGATTACAGGCACGCAGCAGCACGCCCGGCCCTGGCTTCTTTCTGTGTCTCCCAGTCACTAACGTAAGTGGCTTTTCCCTGCTACGCCCTCTGCCATGCTGACTTGATCAGCCTTATGTGAGGCTTATTTTTTGGGTTTTTTGGGGTACCAGGAAATGAACTCAGGACCTCATGCTTGCCAGGCAGGTGCTGTGCTGCTGAACTGTAGCCCCGTTATCTTATTTTTATGGATCCAGTATTTTGATTTATTAATCTTGGCTAATTTCTATTTTCTGGTTCTATATATTTGATACTTCTCTACTTCTAGAAATTTTTTCCCCTAACTTCTTAGGAACACATGGTGGTTTTATTTTTGTTTTTGTTCTTTTAGTCCAAGCATCTTACAGTTTATAGTACTAAAGTCTTTTACTACCTTGTGTTAGTTTTTAATTATATTCTTAATTGCTCTCTAATATAAGAGTTATCTAGAATCATGTTTTTGCCTTTACCTTCTGTCTTGGTTACTTTGTTGCTGAGACAAAATACCCGAGACCCAAAGTCAAAGGGAGGAAAGGTTTACTTAGCAGACAGTTCACAGAGGTTCCAGTCCATATGGCTCCAAGGCAGGGTGGCACATGGCAGAGGGGCATCGCAGAGAGAGAGTTCACTGCAGCAAAAGTCAGCAAAAGCAACAAGGACCTGCATAGCATCTTCCTGGCCCTTTTATCTTCTCCAGACTACCTGGGGTGGGCGGCACTCACACCCTTAATCCCCATGCCCTTGAGTCTAGCACTGCACCACGAGTCCATCCATCACAGTCCAGATCCAGCCACCTCTGAAAAAGCCCCACCTATGACCCCATGAAGCTGTGGGGGACAACTAGACCCAAACCATAACAACTTCCAAGCAGTTAAAATTTGATCGGAGGAGGTCACCTTTTTATGATTTACACTTAATTTTAATGGATTGTAACCAAAGTAACGTGGCTTTTAAAAATACTCTCATTCTTTAAAAATGTGTTTTTTGTAGCCAAGCACAATCTATCTGTGTGAAGACGAACACAAGACGTTGGATTCTGTTTATATATTAAATCAGCCTTACTGGCTGCATTACATTTAATTCTTGCATCCCAACTGTCGGTTAGAACGCAGCACTGAGGAAAGGTTGGTAGTGAGGTTACCCATTGCCGGTATCTCAGGAATTCACCTTGCACGTCTGTGTACCATTCATCACTACGCTGCTTGGTACATATGCGTGGCTAACACAGGAGGAGGAGCAGCCCCCGAGCTGGGGTGGTCGGACCAGAGATTCCCAAGAAGAGGGTGAAGTGCCCCCATACCCCCGCCCACCACGCATGCCCAGTCCCACGCGGCAAGGGCTGCAGTGCCCCCTCCCTAACCACTGATCCGGGTCTTCCTTCAGGGATGGGCTGAAATGCTAGCCTTTTAGGAGACCCTGGGAAAGGGGCCGGAGCATCCCAGCAAGTCAGAGACCGGGCCAAAGCCATGCCCAAGGCCCCTGGGTGCCATCAGCCTCAAGGTCGGTGGGAGCACACAGTCAGTCACCTCCTTGGTCTGGCAGGCCTGGCTCCTGGCCTGGCAGCAGGCTGTTTTCTCTGTCCCTAGCACCTGTCCAATAACCTGGGACCTGCTGCGTACTCATTGTGCAGAAAGTTGTTTTTTCTCCTCGTATTTATAGTCATTTATTTCTGCACTTGCTAATCATTGTGAACTGCTGTCATGCCAAATTAGAAATCCGCTTTGTGTTTAACAGGTCTCTCTCACATCTCACTAGTGCTTGGCATCTCCATAGCAACAGGCCCCACCCAGCCAGGGGAGGCTGGGCGGGATTGCAGGGACTGGAGCTGCACTCACCCTCCTGGCAGGCTGCCCCGCTGCCCCGCCCCGGAGTTCCCGCCTGGTGCACGGAGCCCCTGCTCCTACACAAGGGCTCTCCGAGCCTCCCCTCCTGACAGATGCCACACAGACCAGGGGTTCCCACCCCAGCTGTTGTGGTTTCTATTCGAACCCTACCCGCATATCAATTAGGTATCAGGTACTTGAGATTCAGAAATTAATGAGTGCAGATTCTGCCCTCCATATCCTATAATACAACGTGAAAATTATCATCTTAGGAGGTTTGGCACTGGCTGAGGGGCCAGGGCATGCAATTAGGAACCCTTGCTGCGCAGTAAAAAGTGCTGCTGAAGCTGGGTGTGGTGGTGCATGTCTTTAATCCCAGCACTCCAGAGGCTGAGGTAGGAGGAGCGTTGTGAGTTCAAGGCCCGCTTGGGCTACAACGTGAGCGCAAGGCCGGCCTGAGCTACATAGTATGACCCTGCCTCAAAAAACTAGGGCCAGGAGTTTGGCTCAGTGGCTTAAATGCCTGTCTGGCAGGCGCCGGGTTGTGAGTTTGATTCCCAGTACCACAAAAAAAAAAAAAAAAAAAAGGGCTGCTGAATAAACGAATCGCTTCAGTCGGGCAGAATAAGCAGATTCTGGTAACACAGGAAAGGGATGCTTAACTCTGTCCAGTGGCCAATGCCAACCTGCCATTAGAAGTGACCTTTTTCAGGGCTTGATAAGAGGAGGGACCGGGGTCCAAGGGCGAGCGGCACCGTGTGCTAGAGGAAAGGGAAGCAGACAGGACGGCCCAGACCGCCGGGAAGCGCCAGCGCGGCTCGAGGCCCGCGACGACTGAACGTGCGTCTGCGAACAGAAAGATGCGGCCTTAAAAAGCAGATGGGAAATTTCAGCTACAAGGCCCTGTATTTCCAAGATTCTGCCTTCCTGTTTTGACGAGGTATTTGTAAATTTAAAATATAACAACTTGCAGGGCACAAAAGGACATACCTGTGATCCCAGCAGGAGATCACAAACTTGAGGCCAGCCTGAGCTACCTATGGAGACCCTGTCTCAAAAAAATGAAATAAAAAGCAAAATATATTAACTGGCACTGTATCAACAATGATTAATTTTTACTGAGCAAGTGTCTTCTGAAATGAGTTTCACTAAATCACTACCAGTTTTTGCTCAATTTCCTAAACAAAGCAGCTTCTGTCTTTCTTCTCCTTTTCATTTGTTTAAATTTTCTAAAGGATTGTCCATCAGACCAAAGCCCTTTCCGGTAATTTTGAGGGAGTGAGTTCCATCTACACTTTTACAAACGAGAATTGCTGCTGCAGTGGCTCTCTTTTGCAGCCACTGTGCTGCAGGCAAACCTCGCAAGAGGGGTGTTCATTTGAGCAGCGACAACAGTCACGAAGGTGCTTCTGGGTGGATTCTCCTGGCTGCTCACTTTCTCCCAGCTTCCAACACCCAGTTAGCTGCAGCACTCCAGTTCTTTCTCTGGCACATTTTGTCTGTCTGCCGCTTCGTGAATTACCGTGTTCTTCCAGTAACACATGAGCAGGGCCACGACCTCCTCATCAGTCCCCGAGAGGGCCAGATCAGGGCCCACACCCAGGTGCTCGGCACCTTTGCCTGGGGGACCCATGGAGCACCTGCCCCTGCTCCCCTTGGGAGCCGTGTTCACACTAAAGGAAAACCAGCGGGAGGAGCCAGGTCCCTATGACCTGGGTTCTTTTCCAACGCATGGTCAGGTACTCGCTCTTCCACAGTCTGACCACTAGGTTTCTAAGGTCATCACAGTCTAACCAAATACTCCAGCCAAATTGTGGCACACAGCTGCTGATGTGAAATCCAAAGTCACATGGGCACAGGTCCGTACGCTCCAGGAAGACCCGGTGCCTGGACCTCTGGTACTCCCTGGTCCTGGAGGGGAAGTCTTATGGGTGGACACCAGGAGGTCAGTGGCAGGCTGTCCCCACTGCCACCACAGTGCCATTAGGACAGGACACTGCTGTCCTGGTGCGTGCGTAGCCTCGTCACGTGCTACCAGACTTGATTTGCTAGTTTCTGTTGAGGATGTCTGCATCTTTGCTCCCAAAGGACACCGGTCTACAGTTTTCCTGCAAGGTTTCTGTTTCTTGGGCCGAGGAAGGGGTGTCAGGCTTTGGTACTGGGGTAAGGCTGGCCTCACAGACTGTGTGAGAAAGAGTCCTTCTATATGATTTCTGAAGACAGGCAGTAGGATTGGTGTTCATTTTTCCTAATGTGCTTCAGAATATCTGGAAGTGGAGCCATCCATTCCTGGACTGTGGTGGGAGGTTTTAGTGAAGGAATCAAATCTTCGCTTGCTACACGATTTTCTATTTCTTCTTCAGTTTTGGCAATTTGTGTTTCTGGAAACACATATCAATTAGGTCCATTTCATCTAGAAAATGTCAAAACTCATTACAGGAAAAAAAAAAAGACCCAAGATCTTAGATTTGACAATGGACTTACACGAAAACAGACAACAAAAGGCAGGTAATTTGGACTCCATCAAAACAAAAACCATCTGTGCATCAAAGAACATTATCAGTAATTTTATGGTAATTTACGGAATGGGAGAAAATATTTACAAATCATGTATCTGATGAAGGCTTAACATCCACATATATAAAGAACTGCTATAGTTTCACAAAAAGATCAATCCAATTTAAGAACACGCAAAGAACTTGTCTCAGCATTTCTTGTCACTATCACAGAACACATTAGCCGGGGTAGCTTATGAAGAAGAGAAGCTTCTGCTGCTCGTGGCTCTGGGGACACAGCAGCAGCATCCGGGGGCTGCGTGCCACGCAGTGACTTGGCAGCGAGAGGGAAGCAGGTGCATGTGCCTGAGAAGGCAGAGGTCAGACACATCTTGACAACCACCTGCTCCTGCGATAGCCAACCCCTGCCTGGCAATGATGTTAACCCTCACAACCCAGTCATTCTCACTGGGTCCCGCCTCCAGATGCTGCTGCACTGGAAGCCAACCCCCCGCCCCGTGCATGCAGGGCTCCACCCTCCAGAGAGGAGCCTGAGCACGCCTTTCCACAAAGATGAGGCGCAAGTGGCCAGGAAGCAGGAGAGGTGCTCAACAGCATTGGCCATTAAGGAAATGCAAATGAAATCCACAAGGTGCTGCTGCCTCACAGCTGTTAGGATGGCTGTAGTCTAAAAAAAAAAAAAAAAGGAAAGAAACAAGTACTGGCAAGACTTTAGAAAAGCAGGAATCTCCATACACTGCTGCTGGGAATGTGAAATGACGGAGTCACTGTGGAAAGAGTCCGCTTCTCCAATAGTTACACAGAGTTACCGTATAACCCAACAATTCTACTCCTGGGTCCACCATCAAGGCAGATGAAAACCTGTATCTACACCAAAGGCTGTACAAGATTGTTCATAACAGCATTATTTCTGACAGGCAAAAGGTAAAAAACAAAAACAAAACAAAAACAAATGTACAACAGATCAATCAGTAAGCTGATTGTGACACACACATACAAGAGTATTGTTCAGATAAAAAAGTACTGTAAAGGGCTGATAATTGCTATGACCTGGATGGACTTCAAAAACATCACGCCAAGTGGAAAAAAAAAGCAGATGCCAAAGGTCCCACGTGAATGGGTCTTTTAGGTGATCTACTCAGAACAGGCGAATCCATAGAGATGGGAGCCAGGTTAGTGGCTATGAGGGGGTAGGGGAGAGAGGAATGAGAAGTGGTTACTTACTGGGTACAAGGTGTTCGGAAGGGAAATATTTTTAAACTACAGAAAGTGTTCTACAACACTGTGACTATAACAAACGCCACCAAACTGTACACTGTAAAGTGGTTAGTTGTAAATTATACATATTTCACTTCAATTTAAAAGGGAGTAAAGAAAATGTATCATGCTGACAAAAATCAAAAGCAAGCTGGAGGAGTTATATCAGATGAACAGACTTCAGAACTAGGACAATGGGGAAGGGAGGGATTATATAATGACAAAGGGGTCAATTCTTTGAGAACATATATGTAACAATTCCTAATGTTTATGTATGGCTAACAGTGCGTGAAAAAGACACACAGGCAAAAACAGACAGAAGTACAAGGAATAGCAGGTCAGTTCACTGTAACAGCTGAAGACTTGGACATGTGTTAGTAATGTCACAGACCAGCAGGTGGAAAATAGCAAAAAAAGAGTTAAACTGAATACCGCCGTCAATCAACCAGGTCTGACTGACGACCACAGGACACTTGGTTCAACACCAGCCAGACACCTTCCCGAGCTCACAGAGGATAATCACCAAGGCCAACAGCATCCTGGGACATGAAACACATTTTGGTAAACAGAAGTTACACTCTTAGACCACATGGGATTGCACTAGAAACTCAGTAACAGAGAGAAAACTAGACAATCCCATAATAGCCCATCATCTATAATATATAGATTTAAAAACAGATCAAAGACAAAATTTTAAGAAAAATTTTAAGATATTTCCAACTAAACAATTAAAATACAATGCATCAAAATTTATGGCATGCAATAGAAGTACTATTTAGAAAAAAGAGGCACAGAACTGAATGCGTACAGTAGAAAAGAAAGTCACCATGCAGCCCCTGCTGGGCTCAAGTCTGCGATGCTCCAGTCTCTGCCACCTAGAGTGCCGAGGCAGCAGGGATGGGCGCTGTGCTGGGCGTGACCTACACCCAGAACTGGCGCTTCCTGCTGGGGGCGGAGCTCAGGGGGGAACACACGCTTACAATGTGTGAGGCCTGGACTCAACCTCCAGCACCAGCACCCCCAAAACAAGCAAACAAACAAACGACGACAACTCCATTTTAGGAAATTAGGGAAAAGGAGGAATATAAATCTAAGCAGAAGAAAAACAGTAACAATTACACAAAAATTATGGAATGGAAAAACGGAAAATTGAAATTGCAAATTGATCTGAGAAAAAACAATGAAACGAAAAGATTCTTTGAAAAGATCAGTAAAATTGATAAATCTAGACACATTAACCAAGAAAAAGCAAGAAATAGAAGTTATTAATAACAGAAATGAAAGAGGAAACATCTCTGATATCATGGACATTGAAAGGATATACAGCAATATTAACAATTCCGTCTGTAAATTTGATTTCTAAGATTAAATTCCTTGAAAGACACAATCTGCCTGCACTGATGGAGGCCCTACCAGCCAGGGAGAGGAGGCAGGGAAGCCGCCTGCGTCCCCCACCCCCACCCGTCAGCACCCAGAAGCGACACAGGCTTCGACGATAACGACCAGGTAGGGAAACTACCTGACATCTGTGTTGTCTGATTGACTTTTAGGCCTGGGGCCCGTAGTCTAGACAACTATTTAGAGGCTAACAATATGCAATACAGTAACAATTGTGGATTTCCTACTGTCCTACTACTGTTTTATTTTACTGTTTTGTTTTAATCCCTTTAAAATAATAATAAAATGACACGATCTGCCAAAACTCAAAATAACTAGAAACAGAGAATCTTGTCTGAATACACTCACTTCCACCCATCAGTGCCATCGGGCCAGCGGTGGTGCCAGCGGTGAGGGAGGGTATCCCGTCCCACACTCGGCATTTGCACGCAGGCCCGAAGTCCTGGCTTGGCAATATTCCACTGTGATTTGAATGTGCATTTCCCTGAGAAAGACTGGTGTTGAATCTTTATTTGTGTGCTTAGCATCTGTATATCCCTTCTGGTGAGGTGTCCATTCCAAGCCTGTTCCCCACTTTCACAATGGGGTTGGCCATCCTGAGTTTGACAGATATCTAGGTACAAGCTCTTTTTTCAAAGATGCATATTGAAAATATTTTCTCCCAGTGTATTTTGAAAAGTAAATTTTATTTTGATAACATTTTTCTTCTGTGGTTGTTCTTTTTATGTGCTGTATAAGAAACTTTTGGCTAAGTCAAGATTGCAAAGATTACTACTAAGGTTCCTTCTGGAAGTCCTATTATTTTAACTCTTACATTTAGGGCCATGATTGATTTCAAGTATTAATTTTGCCATGTTTGTGCTGCAGGAAGATGTGAATGGTAATGTGAGGTTCAGGTTTATTTTTTTCCAGTATTTGTTGAAAAGAATCTATGTGTGGCTTATTTTTGGACCCTCCTCTCTTCTGTTGTTCTATTTGTCTGTTCTTTTGCCAATATCACACTTTCTTTAAAAAGTTAAATGTACACTTACCATATGACCCAACAATTCCATTCCTAGGAATCGAATTTCAAGAAGAATGATATACCCATATAAAAATTAACATAAAATTTGCACAGAGACACTTTGTCAACAATCCATCAACATCTGAAACAACCCAGCAGCTGCGGAAAGGTGACAGGACACACAGAGCAGCACTGAGGGCCAGCCCACTGCATGCGCGAGGACGGTCTCTACAACGTGCTGACCAGGGCACCCGGGGAAGCCCAGGTGCGGAATCTGCTGGGCTGCAGTCGTTTCTGAGCAGGGTCACCAGACCCGGCGGGAGCCACGCGGCCTCCGCTGGACAGGACCGCCGCCTGGCTGAGGAGGTGGAGGCCAGGGCACTGCCGAGAGGCCCACGCGGCACGGACGGCCGAGCCCACGTTCTGTGGCTCAGAACCCAGCACCACAGGCCGAAGCGAGCTGCGGAGCAAAGGGCTTCTCCCGACTCGCCTTCCACAGCAAAGTGGGGCAGAGTCCAGAGGCGGCCAGAGCGTCCCGTGGAAGGGGACAAAGAGCACACATGCGCACGTCTGTGTGTGCTGCTCTCTCCCCTCTTGGTTAAAAATGTAATTTTAATTAATTTCATTGGTACTCTTTGATACACGTAATGACCGCATTCATCATAGGGAATCTGTACCTGTACATCATATGTGTGGATTCCTTTTCCCCCACTCCCCTCCCTTCAACCCTTCTTCCCCTTCCTTATTTAGCAAGCTTGGTTTCCACTGTCTCCTCCTTTTCCCTGCCGTCCCTTCCCCACCCCCTCCACTGTGCACTTCACCCCCACCCATCTCCCAGTCTCACACACACTCACACTCACACACATACACCCCAGGCACAGCAACTGCCCAAGCAGCACTTGCTGAAGAAATGTGCAGAGATGCTGTGGCTGCCTGAGGGTAACCCGGCCAGGCCGGGGTTGGTCGGGTGTCACTATAAGTGCTTTCCAAAAGTTTTCTCTGCATCCTGTGCTAGCACCATTAAGAACACGAATGATTCTTTTAAAATAATACATGGAGAGAAATGTGCAAGTAAAAACAAAAGGCAAGCACTTGGGAGGATGAGGCGGGGGGATCACTGTGAGTTCACGGCCAGCCTGAGCTACGAAGTGAGTGCAAGGCCAGCCTGGACTGCAAAGCGAGCCCCTGTCTCAAAAAGACCAAAAAGAAAACAAAAGGTAATCCCCCTCTAAAAAACATAGGAGAGAGGAGATGGAACTGAAGCACACTCCTTGGCTTTGCAGAAAAGAACACCCGGTATTTACAAAGTCACTGCTACCAGGTGTGATGACTCGATACTGACGAGACTGCACGGGGGCGAGCGAGGGGTGGAGTGGTACACAGGGGCTCGAGTGCACCCGCCGCTCAGCAGTGATGCCGCGGTGCCTGCTACAGGGACCGTGCAGAAGCTGAGCGATCAAACTACCTTACCGGGGAACCCAGCACGGAGGCAGGGTTCCTCTCATCGGTAAGCCTCTCGGCGTAATTTAAATGTCTCACCCCTGGCTAAGTCAACCAAGCAGCCAGCAGGAAGTGTGCTGAGTGCCTGTGCGAGCCCAGCCCAGTGCCCACGGCGCACACCAAGGCCACTGAGCTGAGGGGGCAGGAAGGACCTGCCCTCCCTGCAGGACCGGGACCCAACTGCAGGGCTCCGAGGAGCTGCAAATCACCGTGCACTGCCAACCTGGGCTGCCAGCTCCCGCTGAAGACCGGGAAACACTGTCCCAGAACCCCATCCCAAGGCCTGTCAGAACAAGACTGGGACCAGGTGGGACCCTCGGGTCAGGATGGTGAGACAGACCCAGAACTGGTGCTGCCTGGCGGCCGCCATGCATCCCAACCCTCTCCCCACATGGCAACCACCTGGCATCTGCAGCTGCTCCCGCAGATGAGACACGGGCCCCTCACGCTGCCTCGGAAGCTCTGCCTGCCCCTGGTGCCCCGGCTGCCCTCCTCCGCCCTGTGCCAGGACCGCCTGACACGCTGCTAAAGCCTTCGAGCACCCATTTCCAACTGCGAGTCTTCTGCAAAACCTTGGGCCAGCGCTGACTCTGTAACACAGATTAATATCCCTCCGTCCATTTCATTTTTTATTTTATTTACTTATTATTATTTTTTGGTATCAGGAATCGAACTACAACCTTGCCCCTGCCAGGCAGGTGCTGAGTGGCCCCCTCCATCGATTTTATGAACAGGGACCTGTCTTGGATCCTTTTAGAACAAAATACAGTACATATTGATCTCCTCTGACCAAAACTGTTGAAAACAGAAGTGTTGTCTAAAGCTTTTATTATTTTAACACAAATACAACAGTTACCAGATCATTTCTGATTTCCAAAATGTAAACTAAGAACTGGAACTTAACTAGAAACCCTACCTGTACCAAACAGATTCATCTTAGCAAAATGAGGTATTTTTCCTCATGGGAAACAACAACAAAAAAATCAGAAACCACCACATGGTTTTCAAACACCACCCCCACACACACACACCACCCCCATGGTAAATGGTGCGCAGCCGCCCCCCAGAACAGGCGGGGTCCACGAGCACATGCTGGAACCCCGTCCCTGAGCCCAGCCACTTACACCCGCCTCCAAACCCTTCCAAAATACTGAACACAGCGATTTCTTTCCACCCCTCCCACCCGAACAGAACTCCAGGCCTGCCAGGCGGAGAAGGGTGCACGGGCACGCGGTGGCCATGCTGACACTCCCGGCGGGCCTCCGCACCTCCCACAGGGCGACTCCATGTGAGCTGCCGCCATCAGGGACTGAGCACAACCAGCTTGTGGAGCTGGTAGAGAAAGGCGTTCTTCCCTTGGTGGCCCTTCCAGTCAGCCTGCTCCATGACCAGCTTGGGGTGGACCTAGCAGGACAGGCAAACGCACCGGTCAGGCTATGCGGTGGGCTGCTTGGGCACTGAGTAAACACAAGCAGGTGCATGTGCGCACCATATGGAAGATAACAAAAAGTATGCTTCCCAATTTTCTTCTTTTTTTGTGCTTTTTTGAGACAAGGTTTCACTATGCAGTTCAGGCTGGCCTCAAACTCCTGGCGATCCTCCTGCCCCAGACTCCCGAGTGCTGGGGTGCTTGGATTACAGGTGAGCACCATGCCTGGCTCTTCCCCTTTTTAAAAACTACTTACAGATGCTTGTCTGCTCTCATACTCCAAACTAGCTATCTGATCATTTATTTCCGAATCCGTGTTTAATAACAGGGTAGCCGTGACTGAGAAACCTCCCGCGCTTTCCCAGGTAAACGTGAACAGTAACCTCAGTACAGGTGTTCACTCCAAAGCCGGTCAGTCTCCTACAACGCACCCAGCGCAAAGGGAACTGCTTCCAAACCACTTGCTGCTACCGCGTCAACCTCACGTCAGAAGGCGTGGGGGCCGTGTGGAGAGCTCTGTGCTCCAGTGACAGACTGTGTGGCCTGGAGCAGGGAGAGGGCACCTTGCCGGTGGAGGGACCTTAGACTCAGGGGGACACAAGCCCCAGGGCACACACAGTCTCACCTGACTGCCAAAGGGGCGAGGAACCTCTGTCCCAGCGGGGTTCCTGATAATGACATCTGGGCTCCAGCATCCAAGTTTAAAATTTCTCCCATGCTCCTTTGCCTGAAACCATGCCTTGGCTGGTCTTCTCGGCCTCAGAGACGGGAAATGTCATGGTGCCCAGACGGGCCTGCCCCACTTCCCAGCTGTGTGCTTCACACAGCGAGGGGGAAGAGCTGACCTTCAGAGGAAGTGGACTTAGAGAGGGGCCCGTGAGGGGTGCCTGGGTGGTGAGGGCAGGGGGCCCCATGGGATGAGCGCCCCGCTATGAACAGCCATCACTGGGCTCCCCAGCTGCCTTTCCGCGGCCGGCCATGTGGGACAGTGAGGAGGTTGCCCTGCTCGAGCCTGGACCCCAGGCTTCCAGCCCCAGAACTGTGGGGTTCGCACACCTGCTGCTCCTCAGCAGCCCTCTGTGCAGCTTCCCTTCAGCGGCCAGCCGAGCCGGCGGCCGGCGACGGGACCTGCAGCTCCCGTGCCTGGTAACCAAGGGGCATGGTGCTGGGACGGGCTGCGGGCTGAGCCACCCTGGGTCCACCTTTGCTCAGGGTGCCCCCAGAACCAGCTGACCGCAGGCTCTGCTCTCGGCACCCTCGGCCAGGCTGGTTCTGAGTCCACGTGGGCCCGGGGCCACCCCATCCACGCAGCAGCTGTGCTCACCTGGTTCCACTCGTAGGGCTTCTCGTGCCACCTGGGAACCGTCTTCTCCCGGGGCTTCGTCTGGCAGAACAAGCTGCAGTTCAGACCAGGGAGAGCAAGCCGTCTTAACGAGACACCAGTAACTGAAAACACTACTGAGATCTTAAAGAATTTAAATCCTACGTGTTTTCCTCAGAATTACAACTGTGGTTTTTTTTAAAAGGTCAAAATTTTATGACAGTTTAACTTAAAGCACATTAAAAAAAACAGAAGGAAGTAGAGCACCGCAGACTCTGGAAAGTTGTTACACACGTTACCCACAGTACCCAATTTTCAGTAAAAATTGAGGAGCACGCGAAGGCTCAGGACCTGGCGGCCATGCTCGGGATGGGAGCTGCTGGCAGAGGCGGCCCAGGTGAGGGCAGAGCACACGGACCCGATCAGAGAAGTCAGCCAGCCCCGTTAGAGAATGACAGGGGAATACGGCGGCGGCAGTGGCTCACAGCCCTGTCAATAAAAACTGAACTACATAAAAACAAACAGAACCTCTAGAGTAGGAGGGCCTGGGTGCGGGGCACCTTCTGCCACCCTTCCTGCCTGGGTCCACTCCTCCTCCCTCCCCGAGCTGACCTGCTCCCGGCTGCACCGGAGGGCGTGCTCGTCCTCTGCCTGGGGCTGGCAGAGTCCAGCTAGCGGTGAGAGGAATGAGGGTGCCCACAGCGGGTGGGCGCACTGTACCATGCACTGTGTGCCCCGGCCCTACTCTGGGGTCCCAAACAACCCCTTTACCATGTTCTCTCTGGGCCGCCCACTTGGACACCCCTCTGCCCACTGCCCAGGAGCGTGCACCCTCATCTGGCGCTCCGCAGGAGCCGCCTCAGCTCCGGACCCCACTTCAGGGGCCCACCTGCCGCACCTCTTGACAACTCAAAATCTCCACAAGCAGAAGCCAGGCAGCTGGCCGCGGGGAAGACGCACACCTCACCCGGCGCAGCTCACCTCAGAAGCTTCTGCCGCACGCTGTCCTGTAACTGCACGACTCTTTCCGGCCCCAGGCACTTCGATCCGTTTGGCCCGTCACACACTAGCTTGTTGATAGCCGCCCTGAGAATATTAATCTGCAAATGAACGGCAACGTGAAAACTCAGATGGCTCCATCCCGCAGTCAGTCACCTCGGCTTCCAGAGTTACGGCCCGGACTACCATCAGCACGGCTGCCAGGAGAACCGCTAAGGCAATGGAAACAGTACCAGTAATCACTCTCACAGTCTAAGCAATAACAGCAGAAAGCACAAGAATCAGCAAGAAAAGTCAGGCTGCTCAATGGGCTGTTTATCTGTTCTGAGCTGTCTGACACAGGGTCTCACCGTGTAGTCCAGGCTGGCCTCGAACTCGCAGCAGCCCCGCTGTGTGCTGGACTGCAGGTGTGTGCCACCACACCCGGCCAGCCTGCCCGGTGCAGACACACTCACCCTGTAGGTAACACGGTGGGCGACGGCGCGCGTCCTCCCTGGCCCCGTGGCAATGACCCCGAGGGAGCTGACGCCGCGAGCAAAGCGCCCGGCTCTGCTTTACCGTCGTCCGCCTCAGAGTCACACAGAACGGGACAGGCGCTCCTGCAGCCCCAGCGGTCACCCCTGGACACCGCGCTAACCCGCGCCCGCCGACTGGGCCAGACCCATTTCCATTCACGTCCCCCTTCCACTCCGGGACGCCTCTCCCGGCACCACATGGACCGCGCACAGCCCCTGGCGTGGGATGGCTCCCCAGCCTTTCCTGGCCAGCCTTTCCTGCAGTGTTCTGTGGACCGTCCCAGTTTCGGTTTCTCGGGTGTCCCTCCTGTGACAGAGGGCTGTGCCCGCTGCCACTGTCACCTATCACTGAGGATGTGGCCACACGACCGAGCCTACAGCCTTCTCTGCTGTCAGCATCCCCGTCCCCACGCAGACCACAGTCACCAAGCCTTACCCCCGGGGGACGGGAACGCCTGCCTGCACCCCGGGGATTCTGTGAAGGAGCGCCGTCTCTGCCCCACTGGGTCATGCAGCCGTGCCTCTGTATCCACACAGACCCTCGGGCATGAGGCCCTGCATCAAACAATTCTGTGTCATTTTGTCACTCACAGCGCTCAGGCGCTGGCCACCGGGGCTCCTCCTCTGCTGGGCCCACCAAACCCTGCCCCCGCCTGCGGTGCTCTGGGAAGCTCCAGGTTCGGCCTATCCATCTCCTGCCTCAGCCCAGAGCCGGCTGTTTCTCCAGGAGACCTGGTTCATGTGCTGAAGAATCCCACGAGAGAGCAGTAGGGCGCTGAGCCTGTTTAGCGTTCCTGGTGTCACTGTTTCCTGGCCCTCTGAGAGCTGGACACCATCCTATGGACAGGAAGCCACGTACACACAGACCGAGGACTGTTCCCATCCGTCCGTCCTAGGTACTTGTCACTCCTGCGTTCACACTGACACTCCACTGTCACCCAAGCCACGAGGTCAGTGTGGCTTCTGCCCTTGCTTACTTACGACTCCTGCCCCGGCAGAGGGAAGCTGGCCCCCACAGCCACAGCCTCCTTGCTCCAGCCAGGGACAGGCGAAGTGCTCTCAGAACTGCCCTGTGCCCCACAAGAAACAGCTCTGCCCCTGGAAGACGACGTTTGTCCACAGGTCCTTCGCTGTTTCTAGTCATCCTCACCCCTCCGACGCGAGTGCGCTCTACACACAGGCCCACACTCCCGTCTCTGCCCGCGTGTCCCATCCCAGGGACCCTGGCATCCCGCTGGCGTGGGCGGGTTGACATACTCAGTGTCCACCCTTTGGGGACGCACAGGTCTATGGGTCTCGTCAAGTGCTCGGCCACATGCCTGCCACCTCCACCCACATAAGCAGCTCCTTCGGCCCTGGTCCCTAGGTCCGCTCAGGAGTCACTTGCTTTCCCAGGTTCCGGCAGCTGCTCTTCCGCCTGCTGTCCTGAGCACTGTCAGCAGAAGCGCGTGCGCATTGCCGAGCTGTGCTCTTCCTGTACCTGAGGCTCGCACGCACGGTCGCAGGCAGCACTCCCCTCCTCACGGGGGAGCAGTGTCCCAGTGCAGGGCCGGGCCAGCTTGCCTATCTCCCTGTTAAAGGTCACTCTCGCTCTCCCGTTCTTGGCAGTTACAGAGAAAGCTGTAAATGAAACAAGCCAGTGGGCCCCCCGGGTGTCTCAGAGGAACACCGTTGGGCTGGCCTCCAGCCACCGGCAGGCGTGTGCCATGTGGGAAGAGACCCGTCACCCGGCCCCCCGGGTCTCTCAGAGGAACACCGGCGGGCTGGCCTCCAGCCACCGGCAGGCGTGTGCCGTGTGGGAAGACACCCGTCACCCGGCCGGCGGGCCCTCACTGTGTCTTCCTCGCGACCTGAGACGCTGACAGCCTTCTGACTGGTTCACGCCACCCCCGTCTGCATTTAGTCT